>APFE031065493.1:1259-13144 GCA_000404065.3 Pinus taeda
TTTTCATAAGTAGTAACACAACTACTTTAATTTTTGACAGTATGGTATAATCCCTGCTGTCAAAGGAGACGAGAAATAAAAATATATAAGTTAATAGTACATATGCCTTATTACTAAGGGAACATTGATACGATAGAAATAAGAGTAACTCCTCAAGTGGGAGATCTAAGTATATAGGTAGATCTAAATCTCCCAGTAACGTTATAATGGATGTTGTAAATGTGGAAAAAAATGGCATTTCAAGAAGAATTGTTGGTCCAAAAGCATTGAGAGAGGGAAGGGACTTGATGATAGTCCCTCCAAATAGGAGAAGGAATCATTAAAGCAAGTATGGGATTTTTAATTGTCTTTTTCAAAAACATATGCAAATCATGACTTATGGTTGATTGACGCAAGTGAAACCCTTCATATGACTCCCTAGAGTGAGTGGTTTTGTGAAGATGAAAGTTATCATGGAGGTGACATTCTCCTTGGAGATGATTTTATATTCATGATCACAAGATGATGAAAAGTAAAATTGATGCTCAAGGATGGAAGTGTTTGAACACACCCAGGTGTTCTACACATTCTAAGGTTGGCCAGAAATGTGCTATTTGTAAGAAAGATGTTATTCATGACCATGGTATTCACTTGAAATCATTTAGTTAATAGTTTTCATTGAATTTTTGCTATAATATTTTTTTGTTACACCTCATATTGTGAAATTTTCATATGCTTGAAGACACATCATAGAGTACCTCAGGTAAAATTTTCAAAATTATATTTGAACAATTAAACACATCGCATTTATACAAATTTTCTCTTATGAAGAAGAAAATTCCAGAAAGTTCTGGGAAAGTTATCATAACTTTCATTTGACACATCATATTCTAGTTAAGCTTGTGGAATTGTAGGAAATAAATAGTAGAGTATCGTAGGCAAAAAATTCAGATTTAGAAGGGTTTAAATCTCAAAGATATATTAAGAAAAGTTCAGGCATTTAGATATTCTCCAAATTAACTTTTTCAAATTACATAACATACAAGTGAAATATCGTTTGATTAAAAAGTCCACTTTTCTAGGCTAATTAGAAACTGGAATAAAAGGATAACTCCATTATTTTTCACATTTATCCAAAGATGATTGCAAAAGCTACTGCATCAATTAAACTCTTGAGATCATCCATGACTTATAAAGAAACTGAAGATTTAAATTCAAGTTCTCCAATTAGAGAGGAAAGATAATTGAAATGGATGGTAGTATGTTGAAAGAGGTGAATTTATTGGGTTCTTAGGAAAACTTCAATGGAGATAATGATGATAATTGAAAATAATTTTATCAAGATAGGAATAACTCGAAAATCCATAAATGAATTGCAAACTAGTATGTTAAAGGATCTCCTTGAGAGGGATATGGGGATCCAAGGAAATCATGATGGAAGGATAATCATGGTTGACACTTATCCAATATAGTGAATATTATATCACAATTAGTGAGAACAATTTAATGAACGGAAACTTAATCATGACTTACAATCCAAGATCCACATCATCATGGCTTCAAATAAGCACCAAGGAACCACTAAATTCCAAAGATAAATATTTGATGGTAATGATATTCTAACATGGATATTCAAAATGGATCAATACTTTGATCTACACTGAAATGGCATCCCTGCAAAATGAAAATATTGCAACCATCCTATTATAACAGGATCAACATGTATGGTTTCAATGGATTTGTTAACAGAAAAAGGATTGTAAGGTATTTTGGTCCATTTTATAAAGGAATTGATAACAAATTATGTGTATATTAAGTGTAATACATTATAAATTTAATCATATTGATAAGTCCAATTACATAGCACATTCAACAATTCAAAATGTTGAGTCTTAGGGTAAAGAACATGTCAAAGGATAATGTTTTAGACCTATTTATGGGAGTTTTTAAGGAACAGTCTAACATGAGTTGTGTCTCTTTCAACCTAAATCCCTAGAGCATGTTTTAGTCTAGTAAGGAAAGTTGAAAGTAAAAATATGGCTACTAGAGAATTGGTCACTACTAACCATAGAGAAAATCATTTTCATTCCCCTAAACTGATAATGTTGGCACATAAACAAAACGATGAAAGAGGAGAAAAGGGAATTTGTTTTAACTATGATAGTAAGTATAGTAAGGTGCATAAATGTAGTGAGAATAAATTATTCTACATATAATATGAACATGAATAATATTAAGAAGTCGAACTATCACAATATATAGAGCTAGAATATAATACTCCAACAATATCTTGCCATGCATTGATTGGAATTAGTGCCCCATAAAACCTCAAGATAAAAGGATATATCTAAATAAAAATGTAACAATAATTATTGATTGAAGTAGTATCCATAACTTGATCAATTACAATTCGGAAAAACTTGTTAACTACTTTGTATCTCTAACACTAGAATTTCAAGTAATGATTGCAAATGGAGGTGACTTAAATTGTTCAAGGAACTTCCATATTATTAAGAGTAGTATGGGGAGAATTTATTGCATAATATCATGATTGCAATCCAAATGGTTACAATAATTAGGAATAATGACCCTTAATTTTTAAGTATATTTTCATGATATTTTCCTTAGAAGGAAAGGAAATTGACCTTACAAGTATGGAAGGGAAGATCTCTAAATTGGTAAGCTCTAATAAAACTATTTTTTTTCTAATAAAGGGATATCATGGTTTAATTACACAATTTTGTTTGTTATATGTTCAAACATATATATGATCTACTCCAATGGATCTCCAAAAAGTAATAAAAAATAATTACAAGGTATTTGGGGAAATTCCCAAGGGTCTTCCACTTGCTCAAGGTCAGGATCATGCTATACATTTTCATCCATGAAGTGTACCATTAAACATTCTAGATAGGACCATATGCATAGAAGAGTGAGATATTTCATATGGTTCAAGAAATTTTTTAAGTTCGCATCATTCAAGAAGTGATTTCTCTTCACAAGTGGTGGGGTTCATTAAAAAGTATGGTTCATGGAACATGTGTCCAGATTATAGACAAACCACAAAATGAAAATCAAATATAAGCTTACTATTCTTGTCATTGATGAATTATTAGATGAAATTTATGCATAATTTTTCTTTAATAAGCTAGATAATTGTTTTAGATATCATCAAATCATAACGAGGAAAGAAAACATTCCCCAAATAGCCTTCAAAACATATGAAGTTCATTATGAGTTTTTGGTTATGCCATTTGAACTTACTAATGCAACTTCAACATTTCAAAGCTTGATGAATTATATTTTTAAATGCTTCCTTAGAAAATTTGTGTTAATATTTCTTAATGACATACTAATATAAAACAAATATTGGGAACATAATTTCCAACTTGTTGACAAGGTTTCAATAGTATTGGAAGAACAACAACTATATACAAATCCTTCCAAGTGTTCCTTTGGGGTTCATGAAGTGGAATTCCTAGTAATATTCTATCCCATGAGGGTGTCAATGTAGAACCTAACAAAAAAAAAGTTAGGAGGGAATGGCCAATTCCTAAGACTTGAATAAACTCGAGAATTCTTAATATTGATAGGATATTACCACAAGTTTGTTAAGAACTATAGGTAATCAGAAACACCTCTAAAAAAATTATTGACGATGGAAGCATTTTCTTAGACTAAAGAAGCAGTGAAAGTATTTGAAAAACTTAAAAAGGGTATGCATACAAATCCCATACTAGCCACACTTGAGTTCACAAAAACATTCATTGTGGAGTGCGATGCCTCAATCCATGAAAATGGTGTAGTTTTTAAGCTAGAAGCATAACCCCTTGCCCTTGAAAGTAGTGAACTTAAAGGAAAGAACCCACTCAGATCCATTTATGAAAACGAGATGTTGGCCATAATACACATAGTTAAGAAATGACATCCATAGCTAATAGGAAGACACTTCAAACTAAAAACATATCATGATAATTTTAAGTACTTCTTCAAAAAAATGATATCTTTGGAGGAAAAAGGAAAATATGTGAAAAACATGCTAGATTTTTAATTTTGAATTATCTACAAAAAGGAAAGACAAAATATTGTGGCAGTTGAACTCTCAAAAAAAGAGTAAGACAATGAAGGCTTATTATGTGCTATTTTTATTCCACAATCTAACTAGGTGGAAGAAGCAAGGATAGAATGGAAGAAAGATGGGAAAGTATGGAATAGCATTCAATAACTAGAAGAAGACCCCAACATAATAGAAAATTTTATGTTATTTTGTTGTATCAAGATCGCTTATATTTATGTAAGAATTATCAACTAAAACACAAGGTCCTTTTTCAATTACACACTTCTCCTATAGGAGGACATTCAGGGTTCTTGAAAACATACCATAGGATTAAGAAATAATTTTTTTGGGAATGTATTAAAGAATACGTGCAAAAGTTCGTGGTCGAATGTATGGTATGAAAATAGAATAATGGAGAGAATGTTAATGCCCGGCATCTCTTACAACCATTCGCCATACCAAATCGACATTGGGAATATGTTTCAATGGATTTTATTACATGTTTACCTAAATCTAAAGGAAATAATGTCATTATTTCAATGGTAAATTGAATGATAAAATATGCCCATTTTTCTATATATGTCATCCTTTTAAAGAAAGTATAAAAGTATAAAATTTCATGGAAATAATCCAAAAGCTTCATTGAATAACAAAAATTATTGTAAGTAGAAGAGATCCAGTTTTCATTAGAAAAAATTGGACTGGATTATTTTCTTCTTTGGGTAGTTAATTGGCTCAGGGCTAGTCTTGTAATCCTCAATCCAATGGGAAAAATAAGATTGTGTTTAAATGTTTATAATAATATCTAGATTTATTTTCATTTAATAAGAACGCATAATGGGTTAAGTAGTTTCCCGTGGCATAATGGTGGCACAACACATCCTTCCATACTTCATTAAAAATGTCCACAATTATGGCACTTTATGGATATCATCCTCCATCCATCCCATCAACCTTGAAAGGGATTGTAAAGGCTCAAGTACTGGAGGACCACATAGGGCACCAACAAGATTTTCTCAAACTATTGAAGGGCAACTTGGTTATAACACAAAATAAGATACAATAAAAAGCATATGAACATAACAGTGAAAGGGAATTTGAAGTGGGGGATTATATATTTGTGATTATACAACCATATAAACATATGTTCCTTAAGCAACAAAAAAAGGAAAATAAATTAGAACCAACTTATTATGGCCCCTATAAGGTGTTGCAGAGGATTGGAATTATTGCTTATAAATCGGAGTTGCATACATATTCATGTACACATCCAATATTCCATATTTCTATCTTAAAGAAGGTAATTGGTTATAAGATCTCATTCCAAACTATTTTACCAAATATTAGGGAAGAATGGAAGTAATAGTAGGAACATAAATAATCCTAGAAACAAGTATTGTACACTGAATAAATACAAATTACTTAGTACCTCATCAAATCGAAGAATGTACCAATGAAAGAGGTGACATGGGAAGATGAGTTGTCCATGTGGAAACACTTGTAGTTAGTCAAGTGTTCAGGAAAAGACTTGTTTGAAGAGGGGGGGCGGGGGGGGGCTATTAAGTTGTATGAAGGCCTCATCTTAAACCTAAAACCCCTTATTAATGCATAGCTATGGTGTTGTTACATTTATACTGTTATATTTTTATGTCATTTTTCAATTACATTTATGTCATTTCATTATATTTGTCCATTTTGTTTCCTATACATATACTAAGGAGAGTTATTCTTAGGGTAATAAAATGTTGTCTTATACATTGTATTCATTGTAAAAGGGTGTTTACCCCTCAGAGTGGATTGTAATTAATGGTTTCTTATGATTTTTAAGTCCCAATATTCATGACACAAATCCTCAATTTTTCGTAGAGGAAAGGGAAATGAGAGACCCATCAAAAATACTAGAAAAGGGGATCAAGATAATAATGAAAGCTTAATTTTGATCATAAATAAATATAAATCGCCACTGCAAAGGTAATACAATTCTTGGTTTCTCTTATCTAAGAGTCAAAAAATTGAACAATAAAGAAAATATAAAATAAAATTGATAGGGAATAAAATGGGGTAGAAAATCAACTAAACAATTCATTTAAGATATTGGGGGAAATATTATAAACTCTAGTAGGATAATAATAGTTATAGGATCCTACCACCCAACCTCCATCAACAAACAATTAAATTTATCACATGGAATATTCACAGTCTAAATGGAAATCCAAGCACAAAATCCCAAAGAATAAAATTCAGATTCAAAAACCAACTATTGTAATGCTTCAAGAAACCAAATGTATGGATGATCCAATCTCCAATATTACCTAGATAATATGGAAAGGATGTAAATTTATTTTCATAGATGCAAGGGTAGCCTCGAAGGATCTAGCTATTATATGGGATCCTAAGTAAATTAACCTTTCATATTTCGTAGCCATGCAAAGAATAATTTATCCATATTTCAGAAGTTTGGGTTAGAAAATTTTGGTTACATCACCAATGTATATCGCCCTAAGCTTTAGGGGACAATTCAACCATTTTAAGAAATATCAAAAGAATTTATGATTTCTTAGCAAACATATGCTAGATAATTAGAGGGCATTTTAACCTAATAAACCCCTAGTTGAAACGAAAGTTGGAACTTGTAGGTTGGAGGATGAATCTTCCAACTTCAAGGACCTAATTGAAAACAAAAAAATGGTGGATATGGAAACCAATAATGGGATTTGTACTTTGAATAAAAAAATGTGGGAAAAAATACTGGTGTTGTTTTGACTAGAACATTTTTTAGTGTCTAGGTCATTGGTTGTTATAGGGATGATTATGGAAGCAATAATTATACCAAGCTAGGCTCAAATCACCCATTGATATGTTTGAAGTTTGATTAGCAAGGTAGTCATTTAAAAAAACCATTCCAATTTGAATCCTTATCGATCAAGTGTAACTCATTCAAAGAAAATATAAAGAAGTGGTGGAATGAGGTTGCAATAATTAAGGTAACAATCATGTATAATTTTCAACAATGACTTGAATTGTCAAAACTTGCATTAAAATGTGGAGTAAAAAGGAATTCAACAACATCCATGAATCTAAAGACCAGTTATCCATATAAATTGAAGATATCAAATAACACATAATGAAGGAAGGTAAAATAGAGGATCATGGAAAAATGAAGCAAAAATAAAGGCAAGTTGGATGAAAGAAAAAATAAAGAGGAAATAATTTGGAAGTAGAAATTGGAATTAAATGATTAAAGAAGGAGAAATATATACTAAATCCCTCCATAGATCAATGATCCACTTTAGACAATAAAATATAATTTATTGCATCAAAGGCACAGAAGGGAACAAATTAGAGAATTGTGAAGACATTGAAGAGGAACTTATTCCTTATACAAGGAGCTACTTATAAAACCTCTTAGGATCAAAGACTAGCAATATGAAAAATTACTAAAAATATTTTTTCCCTTGTTACTCATAAAAATAATGCCTTCTTATTAAGTGAAATTTCCATAGCATAGTTTGAACAATCCATAATGGAAATGCAGAAGGGTAAGTCTCCTAGTAGACTAGATGGTTCACAATAGTTTTTTTTTCAAATCTATTCGTTGATCATAAGGAATTATGTGTGGGAACTAATAGAAATTCAAGAATAATTTCTTCTATTTTCTTAGCCCTAAATGTTAATTTCATAACATTAGTTCCTAAAGATAACAAAGGTAGAATCCATCCTCTTATAGACCCATATATTTATGTAATGTCATCTATAAAATTGTCTCCAACTTCATTTCCAATAGTCTCATACCATTGTTATGCAAACTCATATCTTGTGAGCAAAACAAGTATGTTGTGGGAAGAGAAATCTTAGACAATGTCTTGTTATCTCATGAGCTCATTCATACTCTAAACGCAATAAGAAAACCTAGGATGTACCCAATATTTAGGAGGACCTTGGCTTGAAAACTCTCACCAACAAGCCTCTTGGTCGGTCCTATTTACCAAATTTGAGAACAAACATTCTAGCTAGACCTTTAGATTGCTTAGTATTGTGGCCAAATTGATATTTCCAAAATTAGTTCTACAATGCATGCATATATGACTTGATTCCCACTCTTGTAACACCAAAAAATTATTATTTAGGAAATTAGGAATATCCATAGATTTTTTCTCTGGGGAGGAGAAAAATTGGAGAATAAATGGATGTTGGTAGCTTAGGATAAAAATTTTCGACCCAAGTTACAACAAGCACTGTAGTTCAAAGATCCTGAAGTCTTGATGAATATTTTGGAATTCAAAACTTAGTGGAGATTATTTAACTCTCTGTTGATGGTGTTGGAAGAAAACGATGGGGAAGGGTGTCTCCCTAATGTGATGTCCCAATTATACCCAACACTGTTTGGAGTAACATCCCCAATAAGAATACATGTGGTTGCTAAATAGGTGCTATCAAGATTACCTTAACTGCAATGAACAAATAAGATGATATATGCATGACTTTGGTGATAGAAAGTGTATGAACTTTATGGGATATGAAGTGTAATGTATGAAAGGTTCATTCACATCAATGGAAAATGAGTGGTTCCCTTTGAAGAAAGTAATATTACTATCTTAGAAGAGACACACAAGCACCATAAAGAATCTTTAGTTAACCTGCAAAAAAGTTCACAAGATAACAACGATCATAATATCGTAAGAAACACACATTCAAAAAGATGTATACTAAGGAAAATGATTTATTTCATTAGCATTAGAATAAATAAAACAACATATATTGCAAACATATAAATAATTAATCTGATATATGATCTTAGATAATTATTAAGGTATTATAGACTCATGTGCTTGGATATGCCTATGTTACTTTATGCTATGGATCAATAAGATTGCAAAATACATAGACAATGAAACAGTAAAAGAACATAATAGACAAACACAAATAAACACAACAAGTTGAATAAGGAGTTCACCCAACACTCCTGGGCTACATATCATGGTCCAGCCTTCAGTGGTGACCTCTCTATTATGTATTCAAAGTATATTTTTACAAAGGAATGAGCTCAGTTTGAATCTCAACACACAACAGATACAACAACAAGAGTTTTGCTTGAACCTCTCAAGCCTCTCTGAGTACACAGACTCCTTCTATCACTCTCTGTCTCTGTCTTTGCTCTCTCTCAGCACTGCTTGTCCTGTTTGCTCTCTATCTATGGCTTTAAAGCCAATCTGCATTGTCTGTTCGTTTCACCTTCTCGGGATTTCTGTCTCACGGCCCCTATCCACTTGAATCCCCCTTATGAGCATTAAATAATCATTGTTACCGCCTTTAGGGGAGGTGGCCACTTGTTCTGCAATGGAGGAGTGCATCAGGACTTTGAAATCCTTGAAAAAACTGCTCTCTATTTACACAGAAAAATGCATTCAAACAAGGGAAAAACCACCAAAACATTGTTCATCGGACATCAGAAGTCCTCAAATCTACTCTATACTCCTATCGGGTCCACCTTTTAACTCTTATCAATTCTCCACCATTGATCTGGGAGATCCAGATCCAATGACTAAGATCCATTTCAGGCAGCTCTTTCATACGGGAGTTAAATGCTTGAAAAGAGTGGTTTTCGCTCTCCAGGGCCTGGACACGTGGTAGGCGATGTACGATCTCGGACGAAGCCCAACCAAAACCTCTTTCTGCCTTCAGTCCTCCCGAAACACAAATTGGTTTCTTTGTATTTAAGAAATAAATTAAACATTGAAAAATCATGTATTATGGGTTTATCGGACTTGAAACCATATATAACAACATTAATAAACCCTTTCGGGTCTATAATATCGCATCAGCACCTTTTCCCTTGTATTTCATTTATTTAATGAAAATGAAAAATACAAATGAAAACATTGTTTTCCGGATCTCAAAACATATATAATATCGTTTATAATATTATCAGGCCTGGCTATCACAGTTATGGTTATTATAGGCCTCGATCCTTTATAATACTTTAGTTCAATGTTGTGATCGCAATCGCATATCGCACATAACCCCGATCGATTGTAATCGCTCCTCTGTTTTTGCCGATTGTGATATCGTGATTCAACTTGGGCCATCGATCTGCGTGCTTGATTGACGGTCCTCATTGACCCCACTGATCATTGTCGTGCATTCCTTGTGGTCTCCACTGATAGCCTCCCTTTTCCACTGCTGATTGCGATATGCCAATCGGATCTGGATCGTTGATCGGCTAGATCTGACGGCTCCAATTCAAAGTTACTTTAAACCACCGATAAGCCTGTTTTCATTGTTTTCTCTATGTTTTTGCCTCCCGATAGTGTTTTTCATGTTTTCTAAGGGTTTTTCCTCATGTGATAGTTTTGATCTTTGAATATTTAGATGGTTTCTAGGATCCATTTGGATCACACCTTCCCACTAAAAAAGGCTTTTGGACCACCAAAAGTTGGTTTTTAAGCATCAATCAAGTGAAGATATAACTTCCTCACTTACCCAGTCTCTATCCATCTTGCACTACTTGGCTTTCAACCTTTGAGTCCAATTATGAGGTACTCAACATCCCCTCTCCACGTGGTTGTCACCTTCCTGTCCAGAACTGTATCTTCCTGCAACTCATTGAGATATTCAGGCAACAGATCACCAATAGAAGGCAACTAACTTTTCTCTTCAGGATCCTCAATCAATGAAGGTTCAAATAGTATCATGTTCTCTGCATTAACTACTAAATAGATGTGCATGTAAGCTGTAAAATCAAGGCGAAAAGCATTCTCACTAATTTTCTCAAGTATCTTGAAAGGCCCATACCTTATTGGCTTCAACTTTTTACCTTCGCCTTGCATTCTGTCTTTGCTAATGTACAGCCAGACTTGATCACCAACTTGGAACCTAGCTCAATTAGATTCTTATCATGCCTTGCCTTGTACTTGGCCTGGCTCTTTTCCAGTTGTTCTTGCATTGCCTGGTGAATTTATTGGATATGTTCAATGAACTTGGTTGCTTTGTCCACATCACTGTGTCCATCAACTGCTATGTCTTTACTAAAGATAAAATCCAAGGGAGACCTTGGTGTAAAACCAAAACAAGTCCTAAAAGGAGATCGTTGTGTAGAAGAGTGTTTAGCACGGTTGTAAGCATGTTGCACATAACCTAAATGTTCATCCCAAAGCTTGGGATGCTTGCTACAATAGCCCCTTAGCAACTAGATCACTGTCCTATTGACCACCTCTAATTGGCCATTTGTTTGTGGATGAAATGTTGTGCTCTTCTTCAATCTAGTGTCCATTAACTCCCATAGACTTGACAAAAACTCCCCAACAAATCGGGAATCTCGATCAGATACAATAGAAGTGGGTAACCCAAAATGAAACCATACATGCTCAAAGAAAATTTTTGTTGTTTCTTCAATTGTAATCTACTTGTTACAGAGTATTAAAATACACATTTTGTTGAACCTATCCACCATAACATATAAATAATCATGACCTTTCCTAGATATTGGCAGCGCCCCAACAAATTCCATGGAAACACTTTCCGAAGGGTGAGAAGGGTGTACAAGCCTAGTTTTCTATTGTTGGGATTGCTTTTAGCACACATGGTACACCCCTTAATATATCTAGAAAATGTTTCATGCATTCTTGGCCAATAGCAGAATCTCTGCAACTGTGCAACTGTTTTACTTACACCAAAATGACCTGATATTACAGAAGTGTGTGCTTCTTGGATTATATTAACTCTTTCAGTTTGAGGAATGCATAACTTTCCCAAATGATATAAGAGTTGGTCCTTAACATGATAATCCAATTCTTCTACTTGTTTTCCATGACTTAAAGTTGCATATATATCTTTAAAATCTACATCTTGA
>APFE031065501.1:0-18208 GCA_000404065.3 Pinus taeda
AATAATAATTTTAATTCATGTTATTACTATACGAATAATTTTAACTCATGTTGTTACTATAATGTTTGTTTGTTTTATGTCTTATGTTCTACTAATTTGTAACACTATTATACTAATCATTATCATTATTTAAATCATGTTATTAATATATTAATAATTTTAATTTATGTTATTACTATATTATTACTTTTAATTCATCTTACTGTTATATTAATAATTTTATTACTATATTGTTTATTTGTTTTATGTTTTACTATTTTGTAACACTATTTTGTAACTATATTACACTAATCATTATCATTATTTAATTCATGTTATTACTATATTAATAACGTTAATTCATGTTATTACTATGTTGTTTGTTTGTTTTATATTTTACTATTTTGTAACACTATTATACTAAACATTATCTTTATTTAATTCATGTTATTACTATATTGTTTGTCTGTTTTATGTTTTATGTTTTACTATATTGTAACACTATTTTGTGACACTATTATACTAATCATTATCATTATTAAATTTATGTTATCACTATATTAGTAATTTCAATTCATGTTATTACTATATTGTTTGTTTGTTTTATGTTTTATGTTCTAATTCATCATTATCATACATGTATTTCTTATTTCAGTTTAAGACGCCTGTATATTTCTCTCAAAGTCTATAATCTATACGTTTGTAAATTCTAGTAGAGGAATAGGCTATAAAAATAAAACAAAACTTCAGGTTCATGAATGACTTGGTTGTTATGGTCTATCCAGAGTCATGTTCTATTATTTTTCTTCTTTTTAAGAATAAAAGGTAGAACAATTCTCTCTGTTTGATCTTTATCCCATATTCACAACCTGCATAAGCAATTTGAAGAAATTCTAAAAAAATACTTAGATACTTATACGTTTCCTTTCGTTTAGTTAGTTTTTTGTTTCTTAGAAGATCTCTCCATCCAACCATGAGTCTGGCTATGATTTCCAAAGCCTCCCCTGATCTCTTCTTCTCTAAACACTAGCATACACTAGGTGGATTGAGTAACTTTGAATCCTCATGACTATAGTTCGGTTTCGATTTTTTAACCTTCTCGGGTTGTGTCCAAGGCTCCCACTGGTTTGTTTCACCTAGCTCAAGGAGGTTCTCTTTATTACTTGGCATCTCTTGCCTTCTCAATCCCCTTCCTTTTCTTTCCCAAGGCTTCTCGAATCTCTCCTCTTGGGGGAAAGGGTGTGTAACAACCAATAACTGTCTTAGGAGGTTTATGTAACCAAATTTTTGTTTCTAGAAATATATCTATTTATTTCAGATATCATTCTAAAGTCACTTGGCAAATTTAGTCATGATTTCCTTGATGTTTCTGTTGGAACATAATATGACAATGAAATATAACAGTAAAACAATAATCAGTACTATAACATGTAAATGTCATTCAGGGTGTCACATATAACCCCTCTTATGAGGAACACCATCCCTAGTGTTCATTATAACTCATAAAAATAAAGCATGATAAGCCTTACAGATAATATCCTCGTCTTCCAAGGTAGCCTCCCCTTGGCCATAGTGCTTCCATTACACTTTAACCTAGGTGATGACTCGTCTATGTAATGTTGTTTCTCTGTGATAGAGAATACAAAGATGATCTTCTAGGAATTTTCCTTCTGGTTCAACCTGCCCACCATGATGAATTATTATCATTTTATTTTGAAACTTGATACATATATATATATACATATTTGTATGCACACGAATTTAATTCACTACTTAAATTACTTGTACATTGTCCCAGTTAATTATATGCTTAGAATAGTACAAATAATTTTTTAGTAGAGAGACATGAAAGACTTTGTGAATGTGGATATGGCTTGGTAGCAAAATTTTGTATGCTATTGGCCCAATTCATTCCAATATTTGAAAGGAACCACAGTACCGAGGTGCTAATTTAGCACATCTGCTCCACTATAGAGTGCATTTCATTATCTTGATTCGTAAATATACATGATCCTCTTACTTAAATTCTTTGTAGATTATTTTGTTATCTATATAAGCTTTTTACCTATTCATAGAATCTTTCAAATCATGACCAACCTTTTCAACTGTTTGCTCCATTTCGGTTAGCATGTCAGGACCTAATGCCAATTTGTTGACAAGGCTGCCCTAGTCCATGGGTATCCTACATTTCCTCCCATACAATACCTCAAAGTGGATCATTCCTAAGGAGTCATGGTATCCATTGTTATAATAAAATTCAATCAAATGGAGGTAATCCTCCCATTTACTTGAATGTTGCATCACAAGCATTCTTAACATATCTTCCAATACCTGGTTGGATCCCTCAGTCTACCCATCCTTTTGAGGGTGATAGCTATGCTAAATTCAATTTGTGTACCCAAACTAGAGAAAAGATTCTTCCAAAATGAAGATGTAAACTTGAAATCCCAATTAGATATTACCACTTTAGGTATCCCATGTAACCTGAATATTTATTTCATAAATATATAAGAAATTTGAATAGATTTATAGGTGGATTTAATTGGTATAAAATAAAAGGTCTTTTTTAATTTGTCAACTACAACCATAATAGGGTCATTTTTCTTCTTGGTTCTGGCCAGACCTATAATAAAGTCCGACGTGATTGTTTCCTGCTTCCATTCACGAATAGGCAAGGGGTGGTAACCTAGTGGGATGTTGATGTTCCACTTTCACTTGCTGACTAACTACCATTACAAATCATATGAATTTACAGTGGCAGGATGCTACAGTCTAGTTCCTAGTGATGGAGGCAACCTAATGTCACAGTGGACATGCTTATTCATACAAGCAGTATCCGTTCAAAGTGGTCCAATTTCTCTTATAAGAGACATTGTCCCTTCAACAGTATTATGCTAATCATTATCACTATTTAATTTATGTTATTACTATATTAATAATTTTAATTCATATTATTACTATATTGTTTGTTTGTTTGTTTGTTTTATGTTTTACAATTTGGAACGCTATTTTGTAACACTATTATACTAATCATTATCATTATTTAACTCATGTTATTACTATATTTATAATTTTAATTCATGTTATTACTATATTGTTTATTTGTTTTATGTTTTATGTTTTACTATATTATAGCACTATTTTGTAACACTATTATACTAATCATTATAATTATTTAATTCATGTTATTACTGTATTGTTTGTTTGTTTTATGTTTTATGTTTTACTATATTGTAACACTATTTTGTAACATAATTATACTAATCATATGTTTGTTTGTTTTATGTTTTATGTTTTACTATTTTGTAACACTATTTTGTAGCACAATTATACTAATCATTATCATTCTTTAACTCATGTTATTACTATATTAATAATTTTATTTCATGTTATTACAATACAATTTGTTTGTTTTATGTTTTATGTTTTACTATTTTGTAACACTATTATACTAATCCTTAACATTATTTAATTCATGTTATTACTATATTCTTTGTTTGTTTTATGTTTTATGTTTTATGATTTAGTATTTTGTAACACTATTATACGAATCATTACCATTATTTAATGTATGTTATTGCTATATTAATAATTTTAATTCATATTATTACTATATTGTTTGTTTGTTTGTTTGTTTTATGTTTTACTACTTGCAACATTATTTTTAACACTATTATACTCATCATTATCATTATTTAATTCATGTTATTACTATATTAATAATTTTATTCCATGTAATTACTAGATTGTTTGTTTGTTTTATGTTTCACTATTTTGTAGCACTATTATACTAATCATTTTTTTTTTTTGTAAGCTTTGGTAGGACTCTCCTATTTTCATGTCCATTACACACCCCGCTACAGGGGAGGGGTAGCCCAAGATTTGAACCCAAGACTTCCGGTTCGGTAAGACTTCATTTCCACGGACACTGCCACTTGAGCTACCCCATGTGGACACTATTATACTAATCATTAACATTATTAAATTCATGTTATTACTATATAGTTTGTTTGTTTTATGTTTTACTATTTTGTAACACTATTACACTAATAATTATCATTATTTAATTCGTGTTATTACTATATTCTTTGTTTGTTTTATCTTTTATGTTAACCTATTTTGTAACTCAATTTCGTAACGCTATTATAATTATCATTATCATTATTTAATTCATATTATTACTATATTAATAATTTTAATTCATGTTATTATTATATTCTTTGTCTCTTTATGTTTTATGTTTTACTATATTGTAACACTATTATACTAATCATTATCATTATTTAATTCAAGTTATTATTATATTAATAATTTTAATTCATGTTATCACTATATTTTTTGTTTGTTTTATGTCTTATGTTTTACTATATTGTAACACTATTTTGTAAAACTATTTATGTTTAATGTTTTACTATATTGTAACACTATTACACAAATCATTATCATTATTTAACTGATGTTATTACTATATTGTTTGTTTGTTTTATGTTTTATGTTTTATGTTTTACTATATTCTAACACTATTAAACTAATCATTATCATCATTTAATTCTTGTTATTACTATATTAATAATGTTATTTCATGTTATTACTATATAGTTTGTTTGTTTTATGTTATATGTTTTACTATTTTGTAACACTATTATACTAATCATTATCATTATTTAATTCATGCTATTACTATATTAATATTTTTGTCACTAGATTCATTTTTATCTAATTTCTCTTTTGAGGTTTGTTTATTTTTCTTCTTCCCCTTCTTTTTACCACCAGATTTTGATTTGGCCGTAGATTATTCTACGACATGGATATCTACAGGAATTTAGTGGAAGAGTCTCCTGTCGGGGAATCTAGTAAAGTTATAATAGGAGAATAATTCTTTGAAGACTTCTTCTTACTTTTGGTACTAATTGAACCAATTATACCACTAGCAACATGAGACCCTGAAGGAGATATAGGTATTTGATTGTGTTTCGGAGGGTCGAGGATTTTTTCATGTAAGGTACTTGACTGGGTATAGACAAGCTCAAGGTACTGAGCCTAAGCTATTACTTGCTCTAAATTATTAATAATGTTATTACTATATGCCCCGGCTGCGGTTGATTAAAATGGGAGTTAATGAAGGGGCGGCCTCATTAAGAGGCAAGTGGCTGCCCACTTCAGACAGGTGGATGGAAGCGTCTCGAGACAGCTTCATCCTTCCGGCACAGTTAAGTGCGGCCTTAACTCCGCATGGGAAAACGGTCACGTAGAGTGTTATATCCGTCGACCTCCTCCGCCTGACGATGCACTGTGAAGGGTTGGCAAAGGTTGGAATGGTTAGCGTCTGGCCTCAGTGTTCTGTAAGAAATTTGTTTAGGTCTTGGATGAGGGTATCATGGTTGAGTGTACCAGGATTTAGACCTCGGCCCTCTGCTCAGAAGGCCTCGGTCTCTACCCTGGGTCGCTCAAGCTTCCTTGTTTGCTCGTATCAGACGGTCCTAGTCTCTGAGCGCAACATTCGGCTTCAAAGTATTCGGGTTCTGAGCATTCCGCCCAGTGCGGCTCTGGTTTTTCCTCATCTGCAGATTCGGGTGGTAAGTTCCGGTCCTTTCCATTGTGTTATTTCTACTGTAATGAGGGTATCATGGTTGAGTGTACCAGGATTTAGACCTCGGCCCTCTGCTCAGAAGGCCTCGGTCTCTACCCTGGGTCGCTTAAGCTTCCTTGTTTGCTCGTATCAGACGGTCCTGGTCTCTGAGCGCAACATTCGGCTTCAAAGTATTCGGGTTCTGAGCATTCCGCCCAGCGCGGCTCTGGTTTTTCCTCATCTGCAGATTCAGGTGGTAAGTTCCCGTCCTTTCCATTGTGTTATTTCTACTGTAATCGACTTACCTTGTTAGTTTCTGTGTGGAGAAGGGCACATTCTGGGTATATTGGTGTGCGGTTTGGTTTCAGGATGCCGCGTGAGCGAATGCAACTCATTAGTTGACGGGGTGGCTCAAAGGGTGGCGCTAGAGGTCATGCTTCTTCTCCACGATCCTCAGCCTCACTCGGCTCCCCCTCTGAGGAAATTAATTCATCTTATTGTTATATTCATAATTTTATTTTGTCTGTTTTATGTTTTACTATTTTGTAACACTATTATACTAATCATTATGACCATTTAATTCATGTTATTACTATATTGTTTTTCTGTTTTATGTTTTATGTTTTACTATATTGTAACACTATTTTGTAACACTATTATACTAATCATTATAATTATTTAATCCATGTTACTACCATATTAATAATTTTAATTCATGTTCTTACTGTATTGTTTTTTTGTTTTATGTTTTTTGTTTTACTATTTTGTAACACTGTTATACTAATCATTATCATTATTTAATTCATTATATTATTATATTAATAATTTTAATTCATGTTATTACTATATTGTTTGTTTGTTTGTTTGTTTTATATTTTACTATATTGTAACACTATTTTGTAACACTATTTATGTTTAATGTTTTACTATATTGTAACAATATTTCGTAACAATATTTATGGTTTATGTTTTACTATTTTTTAACAATGTTTGGTAAGATTATTATACTAATAATTATAATTATTTAATTCATGTTATTACTATATTAATAATTTTAATTCATGTTACTACTATATTGTTTGTTTGTTTTATGTTTTGCTATTATGTAACACTATTATACTAATCATTATCATTATTTAAATCATGTTATTACAATAATAATAATTTAATTCATGTTATTACTATAGTGTGTGTTTGTTCTATGTTTTATGTTTTACTATATTGTAACACTATCATACTAATCATTATAATTATTATTTCATGTTATTACTATATTACTTTTTTGTTTTATGTTTTAATATTTTGTATCACTACTATACTAATCATTATCATTACTTAATTCATGTTATTACTATATTAATAATTTTAATTCATGTTATTACTATATTGTTTGTTTGTTTTACTATATTGTAACACTATTGTGTAAATTATATATTGTTTGTTTGTTTTATGTTTTGCTATTATGTAACACTATTATACTAATCATTATCATTATTTAAATCATGTTATTACAATAATAATAATTTAATTCATGTTATTACTATAGTGTGTGTTTGTTCTATGTTTTATGTTTTACTATATTGTAACACTATCATACTAATCATTATAATTATTATTTCATGTTATTACTATATTATTTTTTTGTTTTATGTTTTAATATTTTGTATCACTACTATACTAATCATTATCATTACTTAATTCATGTTATTACTATATTAATAATTTTAATTCATGTTAATACTATATTGTTTGTTTGTTTTATGTTTTTATTATGTAACACTATTATACTAATCATTATCATTATTTAAATCATGATATTACAATAATAATAATTTAATTCATGTTATTACTATAGTGTGTGTTTGTTTTATGTTTTATGTTTTACTATACTGTAGCACTACCATACTAATCATTATAATTATTATTTCATGTTATTACTATATTATTTTTTTGTTTTATGTTTTAATATTTTGTATCACTACTATACTAATCATTATCATTACTTAATTCATGTTATTACTATATTAATAATTTTAATTCATGTTATTACTATATTGTTTGTTTGTTTTATGTTTTATGTTTTACTATATTGTAACACTATTGTGTAAATTATATATTGTTTGTTTGTTTTATGTTTTATGTTTTACTATTTTGTAACACTATTATACTAATCATTATCATTATTTAACTCATGTTATTACTATATTAATAATTTTAATTCATGTTATTACTATACAGTTTATTTGTTTTATGTTTTATGTTTTACTATTTTGTAACACTATTATACTAATCTTTCTCATTATTTAATTCATGTTACTACTAGAAAATAAAATAAAAAACAAACAATATAGTAATAACATGAATTAAAATGATAATGATTCGTATAATAGTGTTAGAAAATAGTAAAACATAAAACATAAAAAGAAACCAACATTATAGTAATAACAATTATTAAATAATAATAATGATTAGTGTAGTAGTTTCACAAAATAGTAAAACATAAAACATAAAAAAAAACAAACGATATAGTAATAACATGAATTAAAATTATTAATATAGTAATAACAATTATTAAATAATGATAGTGATTAGTATAATAGTGTTACAAAATAGTAAAACATAAAACAAACAAACAAACAAACAATATAGTAATAAGATGAATTAAAATTATTCATATAGTAATAACATGTTTTTGTGTAAATTGTGCTACTGCTAATATATTATACAAAAAGAGTTACAAAAGGATTATATCTGCCATGCTAGGATGGCTGCCGCTGAACATTTAAGCTTACTGTGACTGAACATGAACCTGAAAAACTGTGGAACGAAGAGACTGTCCACTGACTCCAGACCCGAACCCATAACAGACTAGTTACATGCAAGACTGTCCACTGACTCCAGACCCGAACCCATAACAGACTAGTTACATGCAAAAAAGCTTCCTATCCCTGCCAAGGCGAGGGGGAATTTTACAGACACGGAGCTTCCATACATACCCGACATGAAACACATAACGGACACAACATGCGTTAACGAGAATTGACCCAAAACCATCGAACCGCCATTCTGAAGCTGTAAAAGCAATCTCCCTAGCAGCCAAACAAAGGACTTACTCATCCATGGAGGTGGATGGTTGTTCCTCCACCACAGGACAAGCGTACGGATCAGAGGCGCTTGAATCTGTGTAGGGAGGATCATTCCTTGCAGGCTCATTTGTTCCCACCACTCCTCTCGCCACTGCACCCCAAGCCTCCGCAGGCTGCAGTCGAGAGCTCTGAACAGGCGAGGGTGGTCGTGGCTCCGTTGGGACTTCTGGCATGGCTGCATGCTCACATTTCTCGATCCTGACTGTGACATAATATGTGGCATTATCTTCACTGGTTCCCTGCATCTTCTTGTTGCTCCTTCTCCTTCTTGATTACCAAGCCACTCGCCTCTAGCTGTTGCTGAATTTCTTCCAGCCTCTTATCCTGCATGAGTAGGGTGATTTGAATGTTCCTCGACTCCTTTTTCAGATTTGGGATCCCCTGTGATAATTCTGCCATTTCCAAGGCTATCTGCTCCATAGCCTTGCCCATAAGCCTCTTCATTACCCAATATACATGCAGAGATTATTTATATAATGTCATACAACCACGGGTATGTCTTGGATCCGGTAGAAGATACACCCAATCCTCCATTTCCTCCTCAGACTGGGCCTGTATTGCCTCCTCCTCCCAATGCTCAATTATCCTTCTGATTTTCAGGTTTTTCTTCTCACTATAGGCTCTCTCAGCTACCTATAATTTCTTCCCAATAGTTTTTCTTCCCTTCCTACTTGCCCCTTCTACGCTGGTCTCCCCATCTTCCACCGTGCCTTCTCTGCAGCATTGTCCTCGCCTGCTTCTTCCCTCTGCTACTCCCCGTCTCCTCTGGCCTCCCCTGCCTCATCGACCTCGCCCTCTAATCCATCTTCCACTCTCTTCCTCAGCTTCTCGATCCTGAATTCCTCCGGCTTCCTCTGTTCCTCGCTTCATGGTCCTGCTCCTTGCGTTTCTCCCATTCCATCCGTGTTTTCTAGTCCCCTGTTCGTCCTTCGCCTTTTCCACTTCGACATCTTCGCTCCTTCTCTCTGAATCATCATACACAGGTATGAAAAATTGTTCTGTATCCCCCTCCATTATTCCTTTACCCTTCACATCCTGGTTTCCTCGTCCCTGGTTCCCTTCTCCTACCCTGCTCCTTATTCATCTGCCTGCAGTCATACTACCATATGCCACCATTCTTTCCTTGTGTCTTTGTTTCCTTCTATGCGTCCCTATTCTTTCGATTCGTCTCCTGAATTCTCCCTCTCCCCCGACTGTATACGACAAATTGTCGCCACCCTCACCCATTCCTCTGAATGCAATTTTTCTCGTTCCTCTTCGCCAAACTTTCTCCCTTATGCCTCCCCTCCTTCTTCGCTTATAGCTTACCTCCCTTTCCACTATGTTGTCCCGTTCTCCCATGCCATCATTCCCCTCTCTCTTCTCTGACATACTGACGGATCTACCGACCTCTGTCTGTACCTTGCTGTCCCTTCACCTTGAGAGGAGATCTGTCTCCCCGATCCATTTGCCCGTGGTAATCATTCCCTGAACCCCGCCTGTTCTTACCTGCATGCCACACTGTCGAGCATTAATTGCCCGAATTGCCACCTTGCTCATCCCGATCGGGAGTCTTGTCCTCGCTCCTTCAAACTGTGACTGCTTCATTATGATCCTGGGTTATTATGTTTTTTAGTTCTCCCCAGCTTTGATACGCTTCCAATGATGGCCACCTCCTGTCCAAACTTCTGGTCGGCTCTTTACTCCTCCAATTAGCCAAAAGGTCCGCAGCCCTGTTCCCGTTGCGTCTGAAGATACCTCCTAGGCCTGCTGGTCCAGGGTTACCTTTAGACGCCCCATCAAAGTTCAGTTCTATGAAATGCTCTCCTGGATATCTGAATTGGTTGGGACTTTGTATTTGAGGGCCACTCCTATTCTCTTTTATGGGCTAAATCATACTAAATTCCATCCTTAAGTTGGAAACTATTCCTCCTTCCTCTTGGTTCATTCTCCAGTCCTCCTCTTCCCATGTCTCGGATATAACTATTTCTTTGATCGATTTTCAATCCTCCTCCCAAATTCTTTCAGGTTGACAACTTTGGCCCCTGAAGATCCTCCTGTTACGTTCTTTCCAAAGGAATCATATTACGAAGCCTACCGATAATTTCCATATTCTTCTTATTACTCTGCTGTGAAATTGTCCTTTGCCCCATTACATTATGGTGTTCTGAATGCTGCTTGGATCTCTCATTATCTTCCCGAAAAGTGCTCTGATCCTCTCCCATAAGTTTCTTGCATAAAGGCATTTGTTTAATATATGCTGTTGATTTTCCTATTCTCTGTTGCATAGACTACATCTCGAGGGCCTATAATAGCCTCTCTTTTGGATTTTATCCAAGGTTAGAATCCGACTCTTACTAACCAGCCATGCGAATATTGTGATTTTTGGCCACCACTTTCCTTCCCATATTATTCTCCAATCCATTGCTTCATCCTCCCTTTCTTGTTTTGTTGTTATGTAATAGGCTTATTCTACTGTAAAAGTTCCTTTCATTGATCTTCCCCACCTGAGAATGTCCATACCTGGTCGAGTTTTAATTTTTCTCAAATCTACTTCTTTAGTGTAAATTTTCTCCAGTTCTTGGTTTATATTTTCAAACCATTTCTCTGGTTTCCTCCAAGTCCTCCATTTTCCATTGTTCTTTTCATTTTTCCAATAATCCCTAACATACTCCATACCTTCCCTCTTCGCTTCTGTTGAGTTTCTTGTAGGGTTTGTATCTCTGACAGTTTATCTCTCTGCTGCCACCTATCCTCCCAAAATTTGGCACTGCTTCCTTCACGGATTTCCCAAAAAGCATGTTTGTTGACCACGTCTCTGTTCAGACTTTCCAATTCCCATATAGAGGAATCTTTTGGGACTTCTTCAATTCTCAGTCTGCCCTCTATTGAGTCCGGCATGTTATATTTTTTTACCCTAATTTTTTTCCACACATCATTTCCTCCTTATACCCATCTCCACCATAATTTAGCTCCTAGTATCTTATTCAGCATTTCCAGATCCCTTATACCTAATCCTCCTTCCTCTTTTCTTTTCACCAGGTTTTTCCATGAGACTAAGGCCCATTTCCTCTGTTGTTTAGGTCCCTCCCATAAAAACTTCCCAAATATTTATTTCAATTTTGTGCACACTCCTTTGGACGTTGCTTTGATGGACAGAGGGTATATAGGGATCGATTGTAGGACCGATTTTAGCAGGACTATTATACTGGCTATGTTCAAGGATCTAAATGGCCAGCTTGCCAGTCGGTTCTTTATTTTATCTATTACACCCTGCCAGTTTTTCATCCGGGTAGGGTTTATGTCCAACTGGTTCCCCAGATACTTGGTTGGGAGATCCCCTTGTCTGAAGCCTAAAGTTCTGGTAAGATGAGCCTTGATAGAATCAGGGGTGTTAAATATAAATGTACATGATTTTTCTTTATTTATCTCCATTCCTGAAACCTCCATGAAAATTTCAAGTACTCTTTTGATATTCCTTACCTCTTTTATAGAAACCTCTCCAAATAGCATTATGTCGTCTACAAATTGCTGATGTGTTATTGCCAAATTGTTTCCCCATCGTTCTAAGCCTTTAATTCTCTTTTCCCTTTGCTCTCTTTTGATAACTCTCCCTAGCCCTTCAGCTGCCATTATGAATAGAAAAGGAGAGATTGGATCTCCTTGTCTTATTCCCCTTGTTGCATTAAAGGTATTCGATGGGATACCATTTACCAGTATTGAGAAGATCGGCGTTGAGATCATGCTGTAGACCCATTCAATCCATCTCTTTTCGAAATCAAATGCTTCAAGCACAATTCAAAGGTATCTCCAGCTCAAGCGGTCATAGGCCTTTGATAGATCTAGTTTCATCATCATTCATCGCTGCTTCTTCTGATTTAGGGAATGAATCATCTCCTGTGTAACTACTAGTCCATCAAGTATTTGTCGTCCCTCGATAAAGCCAGTTTGTTCGGGTGAGATGATATTCGGGAGTAAAGGATTTAATATTTTTGCTATCAGGGTAGCTATAATCTTATAAATGACATTGCATAGTGCTATTGGGCGAAATCCTTGTTCATCCTCCGACTTATTACTTTTAGGGATCAGGGTTAGAAAGGTCGAGTTAATACCTGTCCAGATCTTTTGCTTCATTCTTGATTCCTCGACTGCTTCTAAGATTTCCTATCCTAAGAAGTTCTAGCCTGCCTGGTAGAATTCTATTATATACCCATCGGGCCCTGGAGCCTTGCCTTTTTTCATATTCATAACAACTTCCTCAACCTCTTCCATAGTTGTTGCCCTCATCAGAGCCTTGTTCTGTTCATTTGTTATGAGTCTTGGTATTTCCTTGCAGATATGTTCTATTGCTTCTCCTCGTGCCTCTTGTGGTTCAGTGAGAATTTCTTTATGGTAATCCACTAGGAATTTTTCAATTCCTCCCTGTTCTATTACCCATTCCCCCTCCACATTTTTAATTGAAAAGATATGATTCCTTTGTCTGTTTTGTATCATCGCTTGATGAAAAATTTTTGTATTCCTCTCACCCTCGCGCAACCATTTAATCCTTGACTTTTGCCTCGACAAAATCTCCTCCTGTTTTCTCCTCTCTTCCAGTTGGTTAATTATTCTACCCTCCTCCTTACTCCTCTCTTCATCCCTTCCTTCCAAAATTATTCTCTGTTGGATTTCCTCCATTTCTTTCTCTAATTTTTGTTTTTCCTCCATGATGTTCCCAAACTCCTCTTTGTTCCACTTTTTAATTTTACATTTAATTTCCTTGAGCTTCAATTGAATGGTATGCATTTTTCCTTTCCCTTTAACTCTGCTCTGAGTCCACCATTCTTCCATTTTTCGTAAGAATTCGGGATTTATGAGCCAGAAAGCCTTAAATCTAAATGGTTTCTTACCATTGTTTTTCTTGATATCAATTTCTAGTCGGATCAGCCAATGGTCCGACCCTATTCCTGGAAGGATTTTCGTTTCTATGAATACATCTCGGTTCAATATTTGTTCAGATAATAGGAACCTATATAATCTCGAGGCTATCTGGCTTTTTCCTCCCCTCCTATTATTCCATGTAAAGACACCATTAGTTGTGGGAATATCAAATAGTCTATGTTCTGTTATTACCTCATTAAACTCCTCCATGCTATGATCTAGTCATCTTATACCTCCTTTCTTTTCTCCTAGATCGTGAATCAAGTTAAAATCTCCTCCTATTATCCATAGGTTACCAGGGATGATTGGTCTTATTACCTGCATGTTCTTTAGGAAATCCTTCCGTTCCCTGGGTAAGTGGGGGCCATAAACCCTTGAAATAAGAATTCTTTCCTCCATTCCTGTCAACCTAAACATGCCTGTTAATATTCTAGGGAGGCTAATCTAGTTCTCAAAAATTACTTCCTCAGGATTCCATATAATTGCTAGGCCCCCGGCTTAACCGACCGCATCTTGAGCCATTACCTCATATTCAGGTCTCATCCTTTTCATTATTTCTTGCAGCTATTGCTGGTTCATTTTTGTTTCCTGAATTAACATTATGTTGGGTTTGTCCTTCTTCAATCTCTCCTTTAAATATCTCTACTTGCCCTTATTGTTGAGCCCCCTAATATTCCAACTTGTAATTATCATTTATAACTTTTTGATAGTTGTTGAAATACCTCTGATAGAGGTATCACTCTACCTGAATTGACTAGTGTTTCTCCCACTGCTTGAATCGTTTCATTTATTGTTTGTCTGCCTCTGTTCTTGCCCCCTTTTCCATTACCATCCATTCCCAGGTTTTGATTTCCCTATGATCCTGTTTGATCTATTCCGATCTCTGGAATACTGCCCTTATTCTCTTTGTATTTCTGGAAGGCTTCCTTATATTGTTGTTTCTGTGATTCCGGTATGAATCTTTCATCTAAGTTCTTCCATTCTTGAAGCAGTTTCTTCATTATTCTTTCCTCTTCGGCCCCATTATCTTTTCGATTCTCTGATTCCCTCTGCATTTGTTCCACTATGTTCTCCTGGCTTTCACCCATCTCTACTTCTCCTTCTCTATTCTGGCTTATACTTTTTCCTATTGTTTCGATTATGATTTCCTTTGGTGCATTTTCATCATCCTCTTCTGCCTTCTTTCCACCTTCAATTTCTTCTTCCTCATCCTGAAGGACCTGAAACTTGTTCTGGTTTTCAACTGGTATATTCTTTTCCCTTGGTTGTCCTCTCGTTCCCTCCTGCCTTGGTTTTTGCCTTCTCTGAACTTCCTTGAAACCATTTTCGCGTATATCCGATCCTTCTACTTTCCTTTTTTCTTCCTCCATAATTCTTGTTGCTTCCCCCTCTCTATTCTGTGGGCACTGTCTGTATAGATGTCCGTACTCGTGGCACCTTCTGCACCTGAAGGGAATATGCTCATAATCTATTGGCTGCTTCCATATTTCATCATGGTATTCCACTTCTATATATTCCGGCAAGGGTTCTGCTATGTTCATGTACACACATATCCTAGCGTAGGATGTGTACTTCCCCCTTTTGGTCGACTCTGCCACTTTGACAAAAGCTCCGATCGAGTTTCCAATCCCTTCCAATATATCAGGGTCCCAAAATTCCGTTGGTAACCCATACAATCTGACCCATATGGGTGCTGCCAGTAGTTTCTCAGCATCTAGGTTGTATCTGTCCTCCCAATGTCTCATAAATAGTCCAGCATTGTGCATGAAGTATGGCCCCTCTTCAAAAATTCTCTCCTTGTCTTCTAGGTTTGCAAAAATGAGTGTAAAAAAGCCCTTTGCTCCTAGTTTTAGGTCTATATGTCCTTTTGGCTTCCACCTTAGTTGAATCCATTTTGTTAGATCCTTTTCAGATGGCCAAAACCCTATAAACTTACAGATGAATGCATGATATTTCATATAGCAACAGTAATCTTCCAGTTTATTGTTTGGGATTACGTACCTTGGTTTTTTCTGTGCCCTATGTAAGCACCTGTTTCCCATTCTTGCTTGCCATCGGTTCCCCAGCACTGGTATGTCTCTGTCATTCTCTTTCTGCATTCCTTTCTTCCCTCCTCAACTGGTTTCTCCTGCTACCACGTTACTGGAGGAGGGGATCTCTCCCCTCCCCTGATTTTCGTCCATTGATCCCTTCAGCCCCACCCGATTTCTTTATCCCTCCCACTTTTGTGTTTACCCTTGCAAATATTTGCCCGCGTTTGATTGAATCTTCCTCTCTCCTCCCGGGCCTCCTTACCCCTCCGTGATTCTGCTACCCTGTTCGCAGAAACCCTAACCGCACCATCGCCTCAGGTCCGCCATCGCTCCCGATATCCCCGAAATCCCTCTATTTTCCTTTCATTTTTTCAATTCCACTATTATACTAATCATTATCATTACCTAATTCATGTTATTACTATATTGTTTGTTTTTTTTATGTTTTATGTTTTACTATTTTGTAACACGGTTATACTAATCATTATCATTATTTAACTCATGTTATTACTATATTAATGATTTTAATTCATGTTATTACTATACAGTTTGTTTGTTTTATGTCGTTACGTTTTACTATTTTGTAACACTATTATACTAATTATTATCATCATTGAATTCATGTTATTCCTATATTAATAATTTTAATCAATGTTATTACTGCATTAATAATTTTAATTCATGTTATTACTATATTAATAATTTCAATTAATTTTATTACTATATTGTTTGTTTGTTTTATGATTTATGTTCTACTATTTTGTAACTGATGCAGGAGCATCTGATTCAGAGGAAAATTCTTCTGATTTATTCCATAAAAAAATCAAAAAGTCTACAGGCAAGGAGTGGGATCCTTAGCCTGCTGTTTCCCATGTTTTTTTAGTTAAATTTAGAAATAGAATATGCCATCTTTTCTAGATAGAATAAGGCAGATTAGATTAGTAGTGAGAAAAAACAAGGAAAAGCTAAGATTTTTTAGGTATTGCTACTTTCTAAATGTAATTTCTTTTGTAATAAGGCAGCTAGAGATAGGAAAGAAAAAGATGGAAAACTCATCTGCTAAGTAGGGAAGGTTTCTTTTCAGGCAAGAGTAGAATTAGAAATTTCTTTTATGTATGAAAAAAAAAATGTCTTGGTACAGGAAGAGGGGTGCGGACCTGGGAAGAAAATGTTGCTTTAGCTGGGTAAAAGAAGGAACCCGCGCTGTTCACAAAGTATTGATTGAATAAAGACAAATTAGATGTGTTTTTTTCAGGAATAGGCGGTGCCATTCGATGTGTAGATGACTGTAAAAAATAATTGAATGTTGTATGCATACTGTCGGGTTTTTGATTGTCGAGTTTTGAATTTGAGACTGCTTTCCTGTAAATGCTCTATCTTTACAATTTCACGTTGTGCGCAGTCCATAAAATCTGCTACACGCTGCCCACACAGTGCGCTGTCCTCCATAGTGTAATACGCGGCCATTGAAATTGATTTGTTAATGGTTTGAATTGTAGTGTGGTCCAAGAGCCGTGCGCAGCCTTCAGAAACCAATGCGCTGTTCTTCAATAGATAAATACAATGTTTGTTTGGAATATGGTATGGTGTAGTTATAATTTTAAAAGAAGCTGTGCGTTGTTGCAAGTCCTATGAAATTGTGAAAAACCCGTGGAAAGGCTGTGCGCCACCGTTGCCTGGAGTATTATACCCACATTCATATATTTGTGAAAAAAAAGAGTTGTGCGCAGAATATTTATATACCGTTCCTTTAACATTGGGACAGATCTACAAAGCATTATATATATATTGCTGGAGAGGGAGTTCATGACTGAGGATCTCCAGGAATTGCCAAAGGAACAAATTGAAGACATAGAAGATATAGCAACCAGATTTGGAATATTGTCTTTAGAACCGGCAAGCAGTCCATCATTTGTGGTATCAGAGCCAGCAATTGGCAGTGAAGTAAATCTCAGGAGCAGTAGAAGGATGGCTTTCAGGGTTGGAAGAGGACGAGGACGTGGACGTGGTGGAAGAGGACGGCATGCTGGAGATGTCGAATTGAGAGAAGATGTAGAGGAGGTGCGAGCTAGGTTGGATGCACTAACCTCCGGCAGGAATATAGATGATGGAGACGTAAGTGAACCCGAAGCTGAAGATACTGAAGAGGAAGCAGCAGAGATTCCTCCTGAGATGAAGATCTTTCAGTCAGTGATGAAAGCCACAGCCAGGCCATGAAACCAGTTAGTACCAGTATATCAAGGAGGACTAAATCCAGAGGAGCTGATTGACTGGATTAACAACATGGAGAAATTATTCGATTATGAAGAAATGGAAGAGGAGAAGAAAGTAAAGTTTGCTGTCACCAAGTTAGTAGGCCATGCAGCGCTCTGGTGGGATGGTGTACAGGCGGAAAGGAGAAGACAGGGAAAGCAGCCAATCAAGAATTGGAGCAGGATGGCAGCAAAGCTTAAAGGTAAATTTCTACCCATTAACTATCAACAGACATTGTTTAGGAAAATGCAAAATCTCAGGCAGAGAGCTTTGACAGTAAAAGAGTATACAGAAGAGTTCTATAAGGTGAGTATAAGAGCTGGAGAAGC
>APFE031065513.1:8849-19115 GCA_000404065.3 Pinus taeda
TGGGCTTGATTGTGGGAAAAACTCCACAGTTAAGCGCGCTTGAGCCAGAGGAGTTCTGGGATGGGTGAACTCCTGGGAAGTCCTGGTTACCGGGTGCAAGCCCCGGAAGTGATGATTGATGCTATGTGATTCGTTCTCCACATTTCACTAGTTTCAATCCCACTTCTTCACCCCTGTGAGCATCACCCGATGCAATGAGTGCTAAGTGAACTATTCAAAAATCATGAGAATTAGTTAGTTACGACTACCTCTCATGGAAATGGTCATACGTTTGAATGACTTACTTAACGTAGTTGAATCCCAAAAATGATATCTAATATAATGCACTGCGTAATCCCCCATACTTAAATCCTTGTGGTTGTTGCATATATATTTCTTCTTCCAAATCCCCATGGAGAAAGGTTGTCTTTACATCTAACTGCTCAAGATGCAAATCTTCAACTACTACTAGACTTAAAATACTTCTGATTGAAGTCATTTTAACAAAAAGAGAAAATATTTCATCAAAATCAATACCTTTCTTCTGTGCAAACCCCTTCACCACAAGTCTAGCTTTGTACCTTTGTTTTCCTCCATCTTTTTTCTTCAGCCTGTAAACCCATTTATTCTTTAATGTAGTTTTTCCTGCAGGCAACCTAACCAAATCCCAAGTCTGGTTATGCATTAAGGAGTCCATCTTTTCTTCCATGGCTAGCTCCCACTTCTTCTTGCTTTCAGCCTGCATTACTTCTTCATAACATTCAGGTTCACCATAATCAGTCAATAATAAATAATATAATGAAGGAGAGTATCGTTCACGGGGTATACTTATTCTGGTAGATCTTCTAACACCACTTTCAGGTGTTTGGGGTGCATGTTGCTGTTGTGGTGGTTGTTGTTGTTGTGGTTGTTGATTATTATTATTTTTAGGCACCTTTACTTTTTCAGTGATCTCATCAAGAACTGTATATTCCTTGTTTTATTTTTCCTGTTTCTTTTCCTGCAACAGATTCTTATACAAGACCTTTTCATTGAATATTACATATATGCTCCTAATGATTTTGTGATTTTCATAATCATATAAGCGATAATCAAAATCATTAACACCATACTATCCAATAAAGGTACATTTCTTCGATTTTTCCTCAAGCTTTGTTCTATTTTCTTTATTAATATGGACAAAGGCCTCACAACCAAAAGGCTTTAAAAAGGAGTAGTTTTCATTTTTACCTATCCATGCTTCCTCTAAAACACCACCATCCAAGGAACTTGAAGGCCCTCTATTTATTAGATAAACAATAGTATCTATAGCATCTGCCCAAAACTATAAAGGCCTGCATGCAATCTCATGCACCTTGCGCGCTCCATGATTGTTTTGTTCATCCTTTTTGACACACCATTTTCTTGTGGTGTTCTTGGAACTATCTTCTCTTTGTGAATTCCATCTTCTGAATAGTACTTATCAAATTATTTGCTGCAATAATCACCTCCATTGTTTGATCTGAGACACTTCAATTTCTTTCCTGTCTCAATCTCAGCCAAAGCTTTCCATTTCTTGAAAGTATCAAATACATCAGATTTATTCTGAATACAATAAATCCAAGTTTTTCTAGTTTCATCATCAATAAGAGTAACATAATAATGAGAGCCACTGAGAGATGATACCTAAGCAGGTCCCCATACATCTGTATACACAAGCTCTAATTTTTTGCTCTTCTTTTCTTTCCCAACTTTGAGAAATCAGACTCTCTTCTGTTTTCCATAAATACAATTCTCACAGAAGTGCAAATAAACATTCTTCAAACCCGGCAACAAATTCCTTTAGTGACGAATCTTCATCCCCTTCTCACTCATGTGTTCGAGCCTATGATGCCATAATGTTGCATCTGCTCCTTTGGAAGTTAAAGCATTAACAGAGTTAGAAATACTATTGCATAAATACAATGTACCAACATTTTTGCCTTTTTCTATTACCAGGGCTCCTTTGGTGACCTTCCAAGATTTATCTGTGAAAGTTGTCATGCAACCTTCACCGCCTAACTGCCCTGTTGAAATCAGATTTTTCTTCAGATCTGGAATATGCATTACGTCCTTTAGTAGCCATTGGTTTTCATTCTGCTGATTTACAAGAACCTTACCCATTCCAACAATTTTACATGGTTTATCATCACCCAAATGGACTTGTCCAAAATCTCCTTGAACATAGTCATGAAAATATTTCTTATCAGGTGTGGCATGGAAGGAGGCCCCTGAATCTACCACCCAGGAATCAGTAATATTTTTGAAAGAAAGAATCAAAGCATCTTGCAACACCTCACCTGTCACATTTGCTTCATGATTGTTTTCTTGTTGTGTATATCCTTTTTTTCCCTTCCGAGATCTACAGTCTTTCTTTAGGTGTCCTTTCTTTCCGCATTTCTAGTAGACTATCCCCGATCTGGACTTGGATCTGCCTTTCTTGATTTACTGCGATATCCTAAGCTCTTTACTCTTTCCATTTTTCTTCCCCTAGACTCTACACTCAAAGCATTACCTGATGGCTCATCGGAGCTTTTCCATCGCATTTCCTTGCTAAGGATAGCACCGACAACATCATCAATCTTTAAAGTACTAAATCCAGAAACAGAGTTACTAATGGCCATTACTGAACCATTCCAACTTTCTGGCAATGAGCACAAAAATAACAGAGCTCCAACTTCAACATCAAAGTTTACCCCTATAGAGCTTAGCTAACTTGTAACAGTATTAAAATCATTTAAATGGTCTGTAACAAATCCACCTTTCGACATCTTCATATTAAATAACCGTTTCATAAAAAATACCTTGTTTGAGGCTGAGGGTTTTTCATATAGTTTCTCCAACGCCTTAATCAAACCCTTTGTCATTGTTTCCTTCGAAATGTTGAAGGCGACCAAAGCTGCGAGGCACAACCGTACTGTTCCGAGTGCCTTTCTATCAAGAAGGTTCCATTCTTCATCTATCATACTCATCGACATCTTTGTTTTTCTGCCCAATGGTAGGTATAGATCTTTTTGATACAGATAATATTCCATCTGTATCTTCTACAACGAGAAGTTTTCGCCATTAAATTTCTCAACCCTAAACTTACCATCTTCTACCATTGCTCCCACTCAAACCAGGAACCCTTCTTTCCTACGAGTTTATCAGCCAAATAGACCTTTGGCTCTGATACTAGTTGTTAGAAAATTATATATTACAGAGCAATGGAATACATAGAATATTGCATAAATATAAACACATAAAATGTATAAAACCAGAGAGACACAGATATAGATGGTTCACCCAATTTGGGCTACATCCACCCTGAATAGCCAGTCCTTCCTTTCTATTATCTAGCAAAATGAAGAGACACAACCTACAGTAGATCCACTGTAATATCCTCTGTTTTCTCTCACAGTCTCACCTCTCTATTTCTCGCTCAGAGAATACACATCTATATTACACAACCTCAATAAAATTCCCTCATACAAAAAGAGGGGTTTCCTTCTAGGGAAAAAACCCTAAAATAAACATAAGTTCTACCGTTAGATCATCCTCCTAATGAATGGCCCAGATTGACTAGAAATTACTATACTTTTACAAGGCAATTTTACATTTGTTGGGACAAGTCCCCCCTGCACCCCCCCTCGTGGAGGGGTGTACAAACTTCTTGGGGTATACATCCAGCTAAAACAAAGACCTATAAATAATCATGCTCCACACCCAACAAATGTATTTTCTATGATTTGTTTGCTTTTCACATATATGCATTATAACTTAGGCTAAATTGTTTTTGTGGGTTTTTGGGAAAAATGGGTCTTACACAGGGGTGATTACTTTCCCTAGGAAAATAATGTTTTAACCTTAGGAAAAGGGGTTTTATTAGGGAAATGAGGGGGAATCTAGTACTTGTTGTCCTTAAGTCATTAAGCCAAGGGTCTGGTCCCTCCAGAAGTCAGAGAAATGCTATGAGCCTATTTGACTTAAAGGATTTAAGCACTTAGAATTTATTTATGAAAAATTAGTAAAGTAAAGGGGTGAAATGAATGGGGGAAGTTAATTAATTGACTTTGTAAACCTTATGCATGCTTAATTTCCCATTCACATTTGAAATACATGTTAAAAGATGATAAATGCGTTTTTGTCTAATCAATCATCATACTTCTGCAACCTTTCTTCTACTTACCCATCTAGTTATCGTACCATTTTCTCTTCATTTTATTTGGGTGCATTTAGACTAGCAAACCCTTATCCATTTTATTTTAAGGCAGGAAAATATCTAATTCTAACCTTATATCATCCAAGGTCTTAGATTAAGCTTATGAGCTCCTTTTATTTTCTCCACCTAACTATGATCTACCAAGATTAAACTGTTTGGTCAGATTTTATTCTCTAACTATCAACATGAAATTTAAAGAATGGCATAATCAAGATTAAATAGTTTGATTATCATGGATTGTGGCATGAATAACAAACTTCACACAATCATTATTATGCGTAAAAGTAAATAGTAGTGGCATTTTGACTTGCACACTTTCATGGTCTTTTGTTTTTGGGGTTCATATTTTTCACTTTTTTGGACCTTTTCTTATTCTTTTTGTCCTTTGATTTTCCTTTTAGGACATACCCTCTTTTCATTTTTTGATTTTTCAATATGGAAAACATTTGCAAAAAGCAAAGGTATGTACATATTACAAGGCTTAACCTTAGGCATTCAAAATTATGACTCCTATTGGTATAGGAACCTAACAGTAACCATGTAGAGGAATTTGATTATTATTTGCATGATAACTTGTTGTACCATCTTGGAAAGCTTTGTATTCCGCAAGGAGAAAGAGTTAATATCATAAGAGAGGCACATACTTCTCTTATTGCTGGTCATTTCGGTGTAAGTAAGACAGTGGCACATCTACTGAGGTATTGTTATTCACCTCATATGCTTGAAAGTGTGTCACGTTTTATTAAAGGATGTTCATTATGTGCTGTCAATAAGCCTAGCAATAGGAAGTGAGGATTGTACACACCACTTTCGGTTCCTTCATGACTGTGGGAGAGTTTTTCTATGGATTTTATAGGAGGTCTTCCATTGTAAAAAAGAGATCATTATTATTTGTATATAGTTGTGGATAGGTTCAACAAAATTTGTATTTTGATGCCATGTAAAAAGAAAGTTACATTTGAGCAAATTGCTCTGTTGTTCTTTCAGAATGTATGGGTGCATTTTGGATTTCCCACATTCATTATTAGTGATCGAGATTCTTCCTTTTTTGGGAATTTTTTTATCAAGCTCGTGGGGAGTCATGGACACCAAATCGAAAAAGAGTACACCTTTTCATCCACAAATAGATGGTCAAATAGAGATGGCGAACAGAATAGTGATACATCTTCTTCATGGGTATTGTAGCAAGCATCCTAAGTTGTGGGATGAACTTTTTCACTATATTCAACATGCTTACAACTAGGCCAAGCATTCTTCAACTCAAACATCGCCATTTGAGGCATGTTTGGGATACTTGCCTAAATCTCCTTTCGATTTGATTTTTGGCAAAGTTGTTCCTATTCATGGTCATAGCGACATAGACAAAGCAAGAAATTTCATTGAACAAATCTAATCGATACACCAAAAGGTTCAAGAACATCTTGAAAACAGCCAAGGCAAGTACAAATTCATGCTCAAAAATAAAATTCATCAGAATGGTGTGAAACTTGAATGAATGCATAGTTCTCATCATCCTGAATCCTGCACAACTCGTTTTGTACAAAATGGACACCGTATGCTCCCAAAAACACATTCTATTCACTTTGTCAAACAGGGAATTTTTTTTCAAAAATGGAAAGCCCAATTAGCAGTCTGTACTACTAACATGGCACAAACTGGGTAGGTTATGTGGCAGTTTACTGTTCAATATTTTCTTAATGAATCAAATCATGCCAAGTGGCACTTTGGTATTGGTTGGAAATGGGGTGTTTTTATTGGTTAGTACAGTGGAAAGCCACGAGCTAATAGGTGGCCCAACCGGAGGCCGCCGTGTGGTAGCCTAGGAGGCCACCAAAAATTGGTTATAGATTGACCGAAGGTAGCGGGTGTCAAACCACTGACCTTCGAACACATAAACCAACAACTTTACCATTTACCTACACTTTGTTACTTAGCATATAATGGTGGCGAGTTCTTGTTAAACTTTAATGTCGCATGGTATGGGGGGGTGAGTGGACTTAATCACCCCCTTGTGAACACTTGCACACCATTAATGTGACCGTCAATGGTCACTGCCAATGTTGACCACCAACAATGATTGCCAATAGACTTGTCATGTGAACGAGAATGCATGAGGTGGAGTGGGGGGGCCGGCTGATAGGGGCGGATCATTGGCCTTAGCCCCCGGGCACGTGGCCCCTCCCAAGTGGCCATATTTTTTGAAAATTAAGCGTTAGAAGACATTTTAATGATCCGAAAATTTCTCTTAGTTTTCAGTGAAAATGTTGCTCCATTAGAGCGCTTGGTGGGCGAAATTATAGGATGATGTCAGATTTTGGGGAAAATGTACAGCGAATAGTGGGAAAACTAGGAGAGGTCATAACTTCTCTAGTTTTCGACCAACTTGGATGCAGAAAGAGGCTAGGTAGTCATTTTTTGACATTATGGACTCATTGGAGTAGGTTTTAGAAGCATTTAAGCATTTTAAACACATCATTTTACACATTTGAGCATAATAGAGAGACCCAAGCCATTGTAAGCTGGACCAAGGAGACGAAGCCCAAAAGGGGTGAAATCCTTCATCATGTTCCTGTTGTGATTTATTTTTGGTGATGTTCTATATATTTTTATGTTGTTGTTCAATCTATTATTTATGTTAAAATTTCTCTTAAAATTAACGTAAAAAAAACTCATTTTACACTTGCAAAACTCATGAATCCTTAAGATCATGAAAATCATTTTGTTTCTAATCTGAGGAGGATCTTAGCAAAACAAACTAATATTATTAATCAGTTCAAGTACACAAACACCCACTGGCAGAAGGCTACAACCTTCACTCATTCTCTAGCTCCTACTGGAAGGGAGCTCCAACCCCCTGCCTCTTGTACTAGCATAAACATGTACCAGTATGTAGGCACCAACTTGCAAAAGGCTACAACCTTCACTCATTCTCCAACTACTACTAGAAGGGAGATTCAACCCTTTGATATGATTTACCAACTACCACTGGAAGGAAGCTCCAACTCCCTCAACTCCAAGGACCACGTTTCATAAATTTTCATATTGGATCCACCTACTACAACATATCATAAATTGTAGGCCATGTTTCATCAAATTTTCAGACTGGACCCACTACCAATATTTAAGCTCAATATCAATCATCAAACTCTGACAAAGTGAATTATCCAATCAACTGAAACTCAATCAAAACTCAACCAATCAATCAGATCATTGTAACCAAAATATCATACATCATACTACACATCACAAAAACTAGATATTGTTAATGTAAACCTTGATCAACCATCTATCAAAATATATATGCTACTTTACAATAGCAAACCCACTTTTGTACATGCTCTTCATGATTCATACCCGCTTACAGATCTTAAACCTCTGAAAACTGAAAACTGAACAATTTCCATTTTGAAACAAACATTGAATCATACTTAGATCTGTTGACACCTAATCCGAAATGGATGGGTGAACTGGACAGTCATCCAGAAGATGAACTGATCCGTTTTATTTATGTATATAAATGTATGTTACCTAATGAATAACACAATCAGTTTTCTCTCGCTCATTAATTCTAGAGTTACCCTGGCCTGACATGGTATCAGAGCACAGGTCCCAGAAATAGTTGTAACTCCTGCCTAAGAGCTGCTCAGTCTCTGACATCCCTGAAATAGCTGAAGACTGCCACTGCCTGAAGACTGCCACTGCCTGGAGACTGCTGCTGCCTGCAAACGCCTGGAATTTCAGGCATTGAAACGCCTTGAATCGGTAACGTATGGCTGTTATGAAGGATTTTGCCCGCTACCTGTATTAAATATTTGGTTCGCTACTTGAATTAAATACTTGGAACCTGCGTGGGGCAGCGTTCATTGGAACCTCTGCTCATCGTATGTTCCTTCTTCTTTTTTTTTTGCCCGCTACCTGTATTAAACCTGGCCTATAGTCGCTTCTTGGTAGAGAACATTGGCATAATGGAGGTGCATATCCTCTTCTCTGGTTGGATTTGGAGTTGCTGCCCGGATTTCACCACCACCAACACAACCAGAGTCGTTTCTCCCCTCTTCTGCGAAAACTGACATTTGAATGAAACATCTGAACGCGGCTTGTTGAAACATCTGATGCTTGCCTGTTGAAACATCTTGAACGCGGCCTGTTGAAACATCTGATGCTTGCCTGTTGAAACATCTGGAACGCAGCCTGTTGAAGCTGTTTGGTCCGCTGCCCTTTCAAACGCCTGAAATTGAGATTGCCTCGGCTACTTGAATTGATGCCGTGGTCTCACATTACTGCTGCGTGGAGTTTGAGTTACTGCTGCATGGAGTTTGAGTCAAAATTGGATAGCTGATTTAAGTTTTGTTTGATTATAGTCGTTGAAGGGTATCCAGCACAGTACCAAAACTGTTGTATGCATTCTCTGTCAAACAGTATTGTTTCCTATTGATCATCTTCGATTTTATCATGATATATAATATAATGAGCAGAATGAGCATGGATGTGTAGAAAATCGAGCAATGGTGTGTGTATGGTGTGCAGAACAGTTTAGACAGTGAAATGATGAAATAATGTAATTCTGAGTCAATCACTGGCAATGAAATATGAATCTCTGGCTTTGATAAGGAGAAATGGGTGCAACGCATAAATCCTGAATTGATGTAGTGGATTGGTGTGTGTGTAAACTTTCTAGTAAGATAGTTATGCATAGATTTAATTGTAAGAGGAGATCTTGCTGCTAATGAACCCTAATTCATGTATTATTACACTTTGCATGAATGAGAGAATTGTGAAGCGATGTTAATCTTTTAACATCAACATGGAATTGTTCAAAGGCTTGAATTAAACACACTGAATGTAGAGGCTGCATTGACATTTGCAAAAATTTGAGTTGAAGGAATGAGTGGTATTTGAGATGTGTTTCACCAAAGGATGGAGACTTTATGAACCTAATGATTTTTAATGATTTTTTCTCCATAGCAAAATCATTTTTTAAAAGCAGCAGAAGTTTTTTAAGAGTATTTTTTTCATCAGAAGTATATATCAGCAAAAGTTTTTATATCAACAGAAGTAACCTTTTACAGAATGCATTCAATCATCTCTATGATAGGAATAGTTCTCACTGGCAAGGAGAACTATCCTGACTGGTCCCGGATGGTACAGCACACCCTCATTTTCAATGAGCTGTGGAAAGGAGTGTGTGTCGGAGAAGGAGACAGTGACCCAAAAAAGCCTACATCAAACAAAGAGCTCACCATCTGGGAAAACAAGAACAGCAAAGCGTATGCATTAATCGCAGCGTCTGTAAATAAGGAGGTGAGTCGTCACATTTCAACATGTTCAACTGCCTTTGAAGCTTTACAAAAGCTGAAAGAGCTCTATGACTCACATTTTGCACTTGAATTCGTCCAACTTATGATTAAACTCTTCACTCTTGAACTGCAAAATAATGACCCTCTTGCTCTTGCATCTGAAATAAAATCTATAGTGCATTGATATTAAATCCACTAAAGTTGAGCTGGATATCTCTCTTATTGCTTTTCTCAAGGCACTGTATCCTACATACTCCAATTATCTTGAGTCTTTGCAAGGAAATGGAAATCTCAAGGATATAACCTTTGACTCTCTTGTGAAAAAGTTTGCTGAAAGAGAAAAAGCCTTTGGAAAGAAGACAGTCCCTAAATCTTCTGAAGAGACTGTATGCCTGGCTAATAAAGAAAAATATCCTGCTCAAGATTCTACAAGAGGAAGAGGTGGACGAAGAGGAAGAGGAAGATACTTCAGAGGCAGGGGGGGCAGACATCCTCAAGGAGAAAAGGCAGATTTACATTGTATTCGCTGCAAAAGAAATGGATCACATGATGCCTCTACATGCAAGCTACCATGGGACAAAATTGAGCAGAGAAGAAACCAACAGAAAGGTAAAACTGATGATACAGACAAAGGTAAAGCACCTGAATCCGCTCACTATATTGAGGCACAATGTAACATTGGAGTAAATGAAAATTTGTTTAACACTTCACTTGCTTCCTGGAAAAATGACTGGCTACTTGATTCAAGAGCAACCTGTCACATGACTCATA
>APFE031065515.1:0-11071 GCA_000404065.3 Pinus taeda
ACCACCCCCTATGAGGTTTGATCCTAGGTCGCCTTGCTAACGAGGCCCGTCCTCAACCGGTCGTGCTAGTGAGACTTGACGAGCCTCCAATGATCATTAATCAAGAGGAGAATATTCAGTTTCCATCTATAGAAGATTCTGCGCTTGAATATTTAAATGAGTTATGGGAAGACACTATTCTTGATAGGAAGATAAGAACTTCATGCAGAGGAAATGTGGAGTACCTTCATGTGGGGCTCAAAGGTACCAATCCAAGAAATGTAAGGTGGATAGAGATCGGGAAAGTGAGGGAGCATTACCCTCACTTACTTGTTGAGTAAAAACATACTTTTGGTGGTCTAAAAGTATCCACTAGGGAGGAGTTACCCAGGGGATCAAAAATATGCTCAAAATGAAATTGCTCAAAATATCCTGAAACATGTGCCAAATCATAGAGCTCGTCATTCTGATTCCAATGACGCTTGAATCAACTCAATCTGACACAATATGAGGAAGTTATCGCATTTTGAAGTTTTGGGCAAATAAAAAAGTCAAAGTTGCAGGGTTGATGGTGTAGTCTATACGCTAATGTGGTAGTTTGTATGCTGACGTGGTGTTGACATCATCATCTGACTAGGCAATACAAATTTCAGAAGGGGGACAAGCAGGAGCTAACATTTGGGCTAGTAGTACAAGGACACATGGCCCGTTGTTATTGGTTTATGAGATGGGTTAGTCACAAAGTGACACGTGGCCCAATCCCAAGATGCCACGTGGCACTCTGGATGCCACCAAAATTTGGTTGACCAACCAACAAGCCTCCAATGTATTCAACCTCGCAATCTCTGATTCACAAAACAATCGCCTGAACAACCAAGCTACGACACCTCTTATTAAAGCATGGGTGTAATATTTTATTTAAAATCATATACGTTGGTGGTTGGGGTTTATGGGTGGGTCGGAAGGTGTGTCCGACTAGCCCAACCCATGATTTTTGGCATATTTCATGACCATTGGCAGAGTGGTGGGGGGCTAAGGGTTTGGTGCGTGGCACCACCACCCTAGCCCAAATCCCACGGTTATGTATTCCGACAAAACCATCGGCGGAGAAAAACAAAGAGGTCGAGCGCTTGGCACCTCTTTTGGCACCCGTGGTCACATAAAGATGCACAGAACTAAGAGTGGGGCCTGCGGTGGGGGTTATGGCCCACGTGTAATTTTTTTTAAATATTTATAACAAAAACAACGCAAACAACGGTGGGAGGTGTGGGTCAAGCCTGTTACCTCCATCTTACCACTCCAACACCCTACCAATTTGGTTGGGGTCATTTTGTTAAAAAAATTGTAGAGAGTTTTGTTTTTTTTGTCGAGTTTACAAGTAACCTTGAAGAAATAGGCATAAATTGCTCCTTTTTCAATCTTTTTGAGCTCAAGAAGAGACTAGATAGGGGTCTTTGAACATTCTGGACACAATGGAAGTGTTTGTTTTGTAGATTGAATTTTGTATGTTGATGTATTGATAATTTGAGGATATAATAAAGTTGTCACCACTGGAAGCTAGACCCAGAGACATAGCCCAATATGGGTGAACTTTGTTATCAAATTGTTGTGTTTAATGTTGCATGTTTGTCCACTTTTAACTATTAAATTTCTACAAATTTACGTAAGTTTGTGTACTTTTGGAACCACGATCCATTGCATTAAAGACATGATCTAGCTTGCAAATTATTCAATGAAACCTTCACTTTTAATTTTTGGATCAATTGTAGGCTTGAAAACCAAGCAAAGGTAAACACCGTGGATACACTTTTACCAGGAATCCAAAGGTATAGGGCCTCCACCCAAATCAGGTGATGGGCCTCCAAAATAGGTATAAATTAAGGCACATGTGACCATCAGTTGGTATAGTTAACCTTTCCTTATGCATTTGATAATGTCTTTTTCAAACTTTAATGTGTTCATCAGAAGGTTAAAGATATTTTCTATATCATGTGTGCTTATTGCATTAATTGTGTAGGATAGTGAGGATTTATAGTGCAGATAACGTAGGAGCTAAGCAGAAGAAGATTATGGGGCTTGTTCCTTGCTATAGGATAATGACAACTCTATTGAATCAAGGACATTTACTACTTCCTTATGGTTGTGTGAACACTAGGAACTAGATCCACATTTTTAAGGATTTTGGAGGGAAGCAATCCTCCCTTCAATGAGGTTGTTTCTCAAGTACTTTTTTTTTATAAATAAGGGTCCTTAGTAGCCCTATAGGGACTCAAAAAACTCTAGAGGAAGATATTCAACATTTGAGAAAGGATCTTGCCTTTTATTTTAGGTTTCATATTTCATGTATGAAAACTTTTTAAGATTAATGAAAAGCATTTCTTTATTCTCAATCTAATTTTCTTCTAAGGGACCTAAGCCTCCTTGGGTTAGGGCCCAACCCAAGTTCTCAAGCCCCCTTCTTGTACATTTCATTTCCATGCGTTTAATATAGTTGTGATTTATGCAAATATTATTTATGAGAAAAGTATTGTCTTTGCAAGGTTTATCAGTGAGCTCCTTACTAAAGTTTGGTTACATACCTTGTTCTGATAAGCACAAAAATAATTTCCTTCATGCAATAGTCATCTTCATTTCGAATTCAAATCATATTTTCCATTTTTGTTTCACTTCCTGTAATTAGTGGTTTGATAATGTTAGAAAGTGTATCAAGAAAGACTCAATTTGACTTTAGCATTAGTCAAATTGAGTAAGTTGAATTTCCACATCAGCATGACAACTTGGAGGTAGTTAACTAGTGTGACATGGCTCTTGTCACTCAGTTAGATCAACAAATTTGAGTTAGTAGGCTTGGAGTTCAGTCATGCATGTGTTGATTGCTAAATTTTAGCAATCTAGTTCAGTTATTTTCAGTTGTACTCAGTTAACTGGCCTCTAACAACTAATAGAGTTAGTTGAAGGTCAGTTATGCAATGAGACAACAATCTAACTCAAAGAATTTAATTTAATTGATCAATCAACCCAAAATAGACTAGACATGCATGGAATTCGAATTACCCAGATGGAGTGGAGGAGGCAAAGGCTAGTGTAACATTAATTGTATATTAGTTAAGTGTACAATTTTTCCATGCAATCAGGAGATCATTTACTTGGGAATTGCACAAGGAAATACGAACTTCCATATTGTTTAGGAGCTCAAATTAGCTCATATTTGCACAAGGAAATAGGAGGTCGTAGGAGGGAGAAATTGGCTAATTGTTGGCCAGAGGTTCACATTCAGCAGAGAGAATAGTTTTGCTTTTGCAGCTAGTGCTCAGAGCTGAAGCATGCAATTATAATAGTTTCTTTGTTCAATTTATTAATATAAATAGGCTTGAGGGGTTTTTTCCCAGTTGGGTTCCCCTAGAAATCATTGTGTACTTGTAGTTTTTCTTATTTCATGTCTATGCATGTTGTTCTAAATTGTGATTTTCATTCCACAAATTAGTAGAGTAGAATTTGTGTCTCTTGATTTCAATTTGAATTCTTAAGAAGTTGCAATTTATATCAAATTTATACATGGTATTGAAGCACTGAAATCACATTAAAACTAGTATTTTGAATTTGTCTTACAAGAATTTCAAAATTGCAGCTTCAGTGTAGCAACTTTTCTTAAGATTTGGGAGAATGTCTTTCAATGGACTGAGATTGGAGTATGCCTTGGAGGGTATCTTGAATTTCATAGCTTGGAAGGATTGAATGGAAGCAATGCTTGATGATAATGGTGTGTTAGAATATGTTAAAACCGACATTGTGAAACCCCAACAATCTTATGCACAACAATTAGCCCAATGGAAGAAGGATGATGCAAAGGCGAGATAATTCTTTTGGAAGGTGTGAGATACCATGTGGTCTCAAATCTCCATAGAAAAGAAACACCATTCGCTATGTGGAAGACATTGAATGAGCTATTCAAAAATAATAGTGACCATAGAAAATTAGCCCTGAAAGACAAACTTCAAAACATTAGGATGCAAAAAAAATGATACCATTCCACAATATCTCTTGAGATTCACTCAAGTTTGAGATGAGGTTGGAGGGGTTGGGAGAATGTTGCAGAAGGTGATCTAGTGAGCCTAGCTCTTGTAGGTCTTCCAAAATCCTAGCATAGCTACCAAGACTCTATGAATGGAAGGGAAAAATTACCAAAATGGGAAAGCTTATGGTCTGATTTGGTTCAAGAAGAGCTAACGAGAGATACTATAGATGGGGTATCATCCAGAGCAAAGGACGAAGATAATTTTTCTTTGGTTAGGAAGGGGAAGAAGGTCAAAGGAAAGAAGAACCAAAGTAGACCTAAATCTAACTAGATTAATGATAAGAATAAAGACTTGAGCAAGATAAAACGTTTCCAATGCCACGAATACAGGCACTATGCAACAAAATGTGCACACAAGAAGTCTAACAAGAAGCCTTCAGGAGGAGCAGGAGGTGAAGCATTGGATTCACAATTCGAATTAGACTTCACCCTAATAGCATGCATTACCAACATTGTTATGGGGAGTGTGTGGTACCTTGATTATGGCGCCTCATTCCATATGACGGGGTGTAAATAATTCTTCAGTAGCCTGGAGGAGAAGCGTCTCCAGATGCATATTGAATTGGGGGATGATGAAAGGTACAATGCTACAAGAATTGCTATTGTCACCTTTGAGAAGGGGAAATCCTCCCCTCTTCTTCTGAAAGATTTTACGTTTGAACCTGGGCTGAAGAAGAGCCTAATCTATGTAGCAGTATTGTAGGATAGAGGATATGATGTTATTTTCAGTAAAGTGAAAGCCTTTATGAGACATATCTTCCGGGAAAGTGAAGTAAATTGGAGTTCGAGTGAAGAACTTATACAAAACTGAGGTGGGAGATTGTGTTCATTGAGTTGAAAGGAAGAAAAAGTGCATAGTCGAGGTGTTGGATAACTTTGGCATAGGAGATTGGGTCATCTACACCATGGTGCCTTAAAAACCATGTAGCAAATTACCACCGGTCTCCCTAAAGGCTCCCCTGAATAGAAAAATATCTATAAGGGTTGGACATTAGGGAAATATGTCAAATGCACCTTCCATGGTTGTGATATCAGAGAAGATGCAATCTTGGAGTGAGTCCACTATGATGTTTATGGGCCCTTCTAAACGGCCTCCACAAAAAAACATAAGTACTATAAAAATTTTATAGATGATTTCTCTATAAAATGTTGGATTTTATTCATGAGGAAAAAGAATGAATTGTTTTCCAAATTTGTATAATTTAAGGCATTAGTTGATAAGGAGACTAGGAAGAAGGTGAAGGCTCTCAGGAGAAACAATGGAGGTGAATTCGTTTCAAATGCCTTCAAGGATTTCTATGTCAAAGAAGGTATTCAAAGAGAGCTAATAGCACCCCATAACCGACAACAAAATGGGGTAGCTAAGAGGAAGAACATGAGCATAGTTGGGGTTGCAAGAGCTATGCTATATGGTCAAGACTTGCCATTGCATCTATGGGCAGAATCATGTAACACAATAGTTTACTTGCAGAACTAGAGTCCTCATAAAATACTTGGTATGATCACACTAGAGGAATATTTCTTTGGGAGAAAGACTGATGTGCCTCATTTCAGAAATTTTGGAGCTTTAGTCTATTGTCATGTCTCCAAGGATTCGAGGAAGAAACTTGAGCCTACATTTGAGTTGGGAGTTTTTGTAGGATACATCTAAACCCCACATACTTACCAGGTGTATTTAAGTTCATTGAGAATGAGAGTGGTGAGGAGAGATGTCAAGTTTGATGAGGAGAAGGCTATGAGATGATCTCTAGATGAGAGCTAAGTATCCCATCGTAGCAGGAGCTTCTAGCTCTAATGGAGGAGCCTTAGGGTGAGCTTCAAGAAGTTGTGGAGCAACTACAAATGGAGGAGCAAAGAGGAGGCCGAGTGGAGACACCCACTCAACTAGAAACATCCAGAGAAGGGAGAAAGAGAACCAAAGAAGATGATGGAATATTGCAGGATGATAGGGAGAATGTGGGAGACCCTACATGAGTATGTAGGTAGAGGATGTCACCTGAGAGGTATACTGGTTATAGGGATCTCAATGAGAGAGCTCATTGAGCCAGAATCTTCTTCATTTGAGGAAGCAATTTCTCAACCTATTTGGGTTGATGCCATGGTGGAAGAATATGAATCCATCATGAATAATGATGTATGGGAAGTGGTTTCAAGACCATAAGGGGAATCAATGGTTGATTCTAGATGGATCTACAAAGTGAAACATGCACCTGGTGGGAGCATCGAAAAGTACAAGGCCAAATTTGTGGCCAAAGGATTTTCTCAGGTAGAGGGAGTTGACTATTAGGAAACATTTGCCCTTGTGGCTAGGTATTCCTCGATCAGATCTATTCTTGCATTAGTTATGCAGATGGGGTGGAATATCCACCATATGGATATGAAGACCGCCTTTCTCAATGGTGTTGTTGAGGAGGAAATTTACATAGAGTAGCTAGAAGGATTTCAAACATATGATTGGGAGTCACATGTGTGCAAACTCAAGAGAGCATTGTATGGTCTCAAACAGGAGCCTCGAGCATGGTACACTCGGATTGAAAGTTCTCTCAGTGGATTGGGATTCACCAAAAGTGAAGCAGATATAGCCCTCTATCACATTGTGTTGGATGGTAAGTTTCTTATTCTTATTTTGTATGTTGATGATTTAATATTGACAAGTGATGAGGAGATGATTCGCTCTTGCAAGGAAATTTGAGATGAAATACATGGGATTAATGCATTACTTCCTTGGGCTGGAAGTATGGAAAGATGATTGTGAATTGTTTCTGTCTCAGGGGAAGTATGCCTCTGAAATACTTTAGAGATTTCACATGGAGAATTATAAGACCATGGACACGCCTCTAGCTACAAAATGGAGGAAGGAGAATGCCACTTCAGGTGAAGAGGTTGATGCTACCATTTGCAGGCAGCTTTTGGGGTATTTGATGTATCTTGTGAACACAAAACCCAACATGTGCTATGAAGTAAGCCAACTTATTCAAGTTATGGTGACGCCTACCAAGCTGTACTGGAAGGCAAAAAATCATGTGTTACAGTACCTCAGAGGCACTACCCAGTATGGATTTTGGTACAAGAGGACAGAGGGAGTGAAGCTCCGAGACTTCATTGATGTAGATTGGGTGGTGAGTCCATCAGAAAGGAAAAGTACTTAGGTGCTATCTTCAGTGTTGGGTCTGCAGCTATTTCCTAGTACAACAAGAAGCAGAGGTCTATGGTGCTCAACTCAGCAGAGGCTAAATGCATGGCTACAAGTCAAGCAACATGTGAGGCCATATGGATGAGGAAAATCCTTGTGTGTCTTTTCAGTTAAGAGATGGATACGATAGTGATATATTGTGATAATAAGAGTTGCATTAAGATATTTGAGAATCTGATATTTCATGACAGGTCCAAGTACATTGATATCCAGTATCATCATTTGCGGGACTGTGTGTAGGGGAGAATTATGTTGCTACAATACATTCCAACTTAGGAGCAAGATATTGACATCTTGACAAAGGAATTGTCAAGAGGTAAATTCGAATTCCAGAGGTGTAGGATAGGGGTGGTGAAAAATCCCTTTCTTGCTAAGAGGGAGTGTTAGAAAGTGTAGCAAGAAAGGATCATTTTGACTTTAGTGTTATTAAAATTGAATAAATCAAATTTCCACATTAGCAGGACAACTTGGAGGCAATTAACTATTGTGACATGGCTCTTGTCACTCAGTCAGATCAACAAATTTGAGTTAGTGGGCTTGGAGTTTAGTCATGCATGTGTTGATTGCTAAATTTTAGCAATCTAGTTAAATTATTTTCAGTTGTACTCAATTGACTAACCTCTAACAATTAATAGAGTCAATTGAAGGTCAATTGTGCTGTGAGACAACAATCTAACTAAGAGATTTGTCAGTTAACTATTTAATTAGCCCAAAATAGCCTAGACATGCATGGAATCTGAATTACCCAGCTAGAGTGGAGGAGACAAATGTTAGTGTAACATTAATTGTATACTAGTTGTGTGTACAATTTTTGCATGCAGTCATGAAATCAATTCCATGGGAATTGCACAAGGAAATAAGGACTTCCCTATTGTTTAGGAGATCGAATTAGCTCAGGTTTGCACAAGGAAATAGGAGGTTAGAGGAGGCAGAAATTAGCTAAGTGTTGGCCAAAGGTTCTCATTCAACGGAGAGAACAATTTTGCTTTTGCAGGTGGTGCTCAAAGCTAGAGCATAAAATTGTAATAGTTTCTATATTCAATTGATTAATGCAAATAGGCTTGAGGGGTTTTCCCCAATTAGGTTCCCCTAGAAATCACTATGTACTTGTGGTTTTTCTTGTTGCATGTCATTCTAAATTGTGATTTTCATTTCACAAATTAGTATAGTAGAATTTGTGTCTCTCGATTTCAGTTCAAATTCTTGAGCAGTTGCAGTTTCTATCAAATTTCTACAAGTAAATGTTTATACACCTTGATTTTATTAGTTATCCATGCACTTTGCTTGTAGATGGATGGTATTGTTTCATAGGTAAAATTAGTATTGTTTTCATGCATTTGGATCACTCACATCATCACCTTTTCACCTGTTGCTTTACATCTCTACAAATTACCAATAAGCTAAAATTTGCCTAACCGAGCTACAAGAAACCCCCGACTTTTTTCCTCTTTGCATAGGATGACTCATTGAGTGTATATGAGCTTGGTAAGGACCTATTTTCCTTTCCACAACCTTCAACCACCTTCCACCCTTCAATCCACATCCAGACTTCACAAAGTTTCTCTTGAATGTTTCTTATAACAAAAGAGGGCCGACTTGTAGCAACATGCAGATTGCCATAGAATGCCTTCAAAATTGCACCAAAAGCTTGTCCATCAACCTTCGAAATTTTACAACATCCATTAGACATTGAAGATAATTTTTGGAGGTTTAGAGACCCCTTAACAACTTTTCCTTAGTAGTTGTAGCTTTCTTCCTGCAATTATAGTTTGTTGTTTTGTTATGTCTTCTTTCAACTACATAATTAATTTGTCAATGCACCATAAAGTAGGAATGATTTTACTCTAGCATTCTTGAAGTATTTACTTTGCTTTCTTGCAAGTAGCATAGGTTTATTTTATTCATTTCCTTTCCAGTGGTAGCATAGATTTACTTTCTGCAAAACAAAGTAGAATTACATTTTTTCATTTACATTCCCGCAATTAAATTAGGGTTTACTTTCTATCATTAAAATTTCTGCAATAGAATAGGATATATTTTAGTTGTTTCCTTTCCTGCGAATTAGAATAAATATATTTACTGTTCATAGAATTTTCTAAGAATTTCCTGTAGCATAGTGGTTTATGTGCATTTTGACTTCTCTTTAACTACATTATATCAACCTGAGTAGAATATATTGTTGGTTATACATATAGTATTGACACCTCTTAAGTTTGAACAAACTCTGGGTTGATAATTAAATTTGACCCCCTCATGAATTCCAACATTCTCATTGTAATAGTAAGGGTCATCACTTTTTGGCACCATTGTTGGGAAGGTGTCCAAGTAGGTACTGCTTTGTGCTATACGTTGGTTCATTTTCATTTTCATTTCCCGAAAAAAAACGCAAAAAAATATGCAACGACATTTCTATTCTAAAACCCAAAAGAAAAAAGAAAAGAAAAACATCATTTATTTCATGCCTCATAGAGCTAAGGATAACTCATGAAGTTTTTGTCAATTGTGGGTTTCCTACTCTACTTACAGAGGATCTAGAGGCCTTCTTGGGTGAGTGACCAAAGGTTTTTCAGGAGCCTATAGGAGACGGAAAACCTCTATCACCAACTGAAAATATGGTTGGAAATAGGCATCCTAAAGTCTTTCCTATCAGGGAAACAGATGGGAAGCTAAAATGAAAAATATTAGCTCCACTGCTCTTCCACACATCATTGGAATGGCTTCTAAGGACCCTAAAACCTTGATGTTTGAATTTTTTTGTAGATTGTAGGACATATGATTATACATATGATAAGAAAAAACTCATATTATTTCCTTATACCCTCAAGAATGTTGCCTTACGCTAGTTCACGAGTTTAGAAGGAGGCAACATTACTACATGGGCCCAGATGCAACAAACATTCAACACCAAGTACAAGGACTATTGCAAAGCAAGGGATACTAGGGAGGAAACATTTAGAATGACCCAAGGACCAACTAAATCACGAGAAGGCTTTGAAGAGATATTTCATTTGAGCTATGAGAGGGTTAATTTCACCCTTCATGCAGATTTAATGAAGCTAGGTTTGCGTTGAGGGGTTAGAGAAGAGTGGATGGAGCCCTCAATATGTTGTACAATGGATATATTTATCAACTTGATTATGAATAAATTAAAACAATGTAAAAAAACCACTCTAGAGCTACAAGAAAGAGAGGTAGATCCAACTAGGATTTGGTAGATCCTTCATCTTCTACTTCATTCATTAAGAATGAAATAAGAGGTATGTTACAGGATTTTAAAAGTGAAATATTACATAATTTTTCCTTGTATATGGACACAATGTAGATTAACAAAAAACAAGAGGAGCCAGAAAGGGCATTGGCCATATTCTGCCCTAGATGCACCAAGAGGAACACTAGAAATGAGTGCCCATTAAATGTTATCAAAATCTACTTTGTGTGTGAATAAAACCATTCAGCTGATAAGTGTCCATCTCTTCCAGGTTTGAAAGAGGTGTATCAAGGAGCAGAAGGAGGCATGGAGAAACTTTTCCTTGTCAACCAAAGGAGGCCACAAGGCCCTAGGTCATATCAATACAAGTTACAATGCACCCTTTTAGTATTGGTATCCACCTAACAACTCACCATGGCCTATGCCTACTCCTTTACCCTATCCTCCTCAACCTGTCATTTCCCCTTTTCAACCATACTAACACCAACCTTCTCAATAGGGTAATCCATCTCCAGGATAAAGGCCTTAGGGAACCTAACCACCTACCTTAATACCTCCTCCTTAACCACAAATACCCCAAAATAATCCACCTAAACAGCCTTAACTGCCTACTCAA
>APFE031065520.1:0-16113 GCA_000404065.3 Pinus taeda
CCCAATCTCAAGAAGAACCTAGTGTCCATTTCAACAATGGAAGATAAAGGATTCAAGGTGGCTTTTATTGATGGAAAGGTACGTGTTTCGAAAAGAAATTTCAAGGATGCTTTTACTCTTGGGTTTAGGGTTGACACTTTGTATCAAGTTGGAGGAAGTCCATTGGGAGCCATGTCTTGCAACACATCTCTATAATCTGAACTATGGCATCAGAGGTTCGCCTATCTTCATTATAAGGCCCTACCCAATGTGAAATAGATGGTGATAGGTATTCCAAAATTCAAAGTAGAGTATAAGGTGTATGTCCGGGATGTGCCAAAGGAAAACTTACAAGGGGACCATTCCCCTCAAGTAATAGCAAGACCATAGACATATTGCAATTGATCCACTCCGACATATTTGGTATGATGCCCATAAACTCCTTGGGAGGATAATTATATTATCTCACCTTTGTGGATGATTATTCTCGCAAGACCTGGATCTACTTCTTGAAGAAGAAGGATGAAGTGTTCACCTGGTTTCGACACTTCAAAGCCTTGATCGAAAATCAATGCAAGAAGAAAATCAAGACATCGAGGACTGATAATGGGATTGAGTACAAATCCAATGAATTCCAATATTATTGCAGAGAAGCTGGAATTAAGAGGGAGGCTACAACGCCATACACTCTCGAGCAGAATGGTGTGGCTGAAAGGAAGAATTGCTCTATTGTAGAAGCTATTTGTGCCATGCTTAATGATCAAGGCTTTCTGAAGTTTCTATGGGTTGAAGCTGCAAATACCGCCGTGTATGTTCAAAACCGATGCCCTCATCAAGTATTGGACTCCAAGACTCCCGAAGAAATGTTTACTGGTAAGAAACCCGATGTCTCTCATTTTAGGATCTTTGGAAGCCTTGTATATTTTCATGTGCCGAAAGAGAAAAGAAGCAAATTGGGTGCATCTGGGAAGAAAGGAATCTTTGTGGGCTATAGTGAAAATTCTAAGGATATAGAATTTATGTGGCTGGTCAAAAGGAAGTTGAGATAAGTCATGATGTCACCTTTGACGAAGATATGGCCCTTAGGATGATCAACAACCTTCCTATCCGGAAGGACAAAGAAGATGACACCGGAAATCAGGGTGAAAAAGAGGACGAAACAATGCCTGATGTTGATGAACCTATGGATCATACTGATCCTCCTCATGAGCCTAACTCCTTCAAGAGGAGACCCTCATGGCTTAGGAAGAGTCTCGAAGATGCTGAGAGACACATTGCACCAAGGGGGACTTTCTATGAAAGCAAGAAGCCGAACAGGTATCAAGGATATTTGATCACCATGAGCACTATCATTCAAAATGAGCCTTCATCATCCGAAGAAGCCTTGAAGCAAGAAGTATGGAAGGATGCTATGAATGACGAATACAAGTCAATTATGAAGAATGATGTCTGGGATGTGGTTCCTAGACCCCAGGACAAATCGTTTGTCACCTCTAAGTGGCTCTACAAAATCAAGCATGGAGCTGATGGAAGTGCAAAAAAGTTCGAGGTTCACTTTGTTGCTCTAGGCTTTTGTCAAAAGGAAGGTGTAGATTACAATGAGATATTTGTACCTGTTGCCCGATATACCACCATCCACTTGATTATAGCCCTTGCTGCCTCGCAAGGATGGAACCTAGATCAAATGGATGTCAAGACTGCTTTCTTGCCTGGTTCAATCAAAGAGGAAGTCTATGTGGAACAACCCGAGGGGTTTGAGGTTCATGATCGGGAATCTCATGTATGCAAGTTGAAGAGAGCTTTCTATGGATTGAAGCAAGCACCCCGGGCTTGGTATGAGAGGATCGATAACTATCTGATGAAGTTTGGATTCACTAGAAATGAAGCAGATCCGAACCTTTACTTTAAGGTTGAAAATGATAAACCTCTCATTCTTGTTCTTTATGTGGACGACCTCTTTTTGACTAGTGCAAACCCTCTCATTCACAAATGTAAGAGGGAGTTGGCTTTTGAATTTGAGATGGACTTCGAACTGATGCACTACTTCCTAGGGTTTGAGTTTTGGCAAAAGCCAGTTGAAATTTTCCTATCTCAAGGAAAATATGTTGTGAAGATATTGGAAAGATTTGGGATGGTGGACTGCAAGCCTGTGACTACCTCGATGGAACTTAACTTTAAGAAGTTAAGTGGTAGTGCTGCTGGACTTGAATTGGGAAATGTTTCTGAGTATCGTCAACTCATAGGACCACTGATGTTGTTGGTGAACTCCCATCCAGACATATGTTTTGCAGTTAACACATTGAGCCAATACATGGTTGAGCCTCATCATATACATTGGATTGCCGCTAAGAATCTTTTGAGATATCTTCGGGGCTCAATCACTCATGGACTGAGATACACTGTTGGAAATGTGACGCTGCATGGTTATTCTGATGTTGATTGGGCTGGCAGTGTGGTGGATCTCAAGAGCACTTCTAGATGATGTTTTTCTTTGGGTTTTGTTTCGATATCCTGGATGAGCAGGAATCATAAATCAGTTGTCTTGAGCACTGCCAAGGTCGCATACATAGCTGCTAGTATGGCCTCCTGTGAAGTTTTCTGGTTGAGGAAGCTCTTCAGTGAGCTGTTTGGACATGTGCTGGATACCATCGTGATGCTCTGCGATAAACAAAGTTGGATCCGATTATTAGAGAATCCCATATTTCATGATTGCTCCAAACATGTAGATATCAGGTGCCATTTTATTTGGGATATGGTACAACGAGGAGCAATAAGGCTCCATCACATTGGGACTGATGAGTAGGTCGTTGATATTCTGACAAAGCCCCTAGGGAAGGTCAAATTCTTGGCCTTCCGAGAACGACTTGGAGTCGTGGAGAGACCCTCTTATGTGGGTCATGTATGAGATGGACATTGAGCCCTGGGAGCTCCGGGGGGCTTGGGGTACTTCTTGGAGTGGGGAGAAATGGTAGGGTGAGTGGTTCGACCTTCCCCTAATGGTTCGACAGGAAGAGATTAGGAGGCTGACCAAGGCAGGAATTAGCGATAGAGGAGCCTGGGTCAGGAAGGAGGAGGAGGATCCAACTCTCGCATCATTGTGACAACATGGGCAACAAAAAAGGAAGAAAAATGATATATCCAAGGTCAGATGCTTCAGGTGTGGTGAACTAGGACATTTCGCCACCCAGTGGTCCCCAGAAGAAGTGTAGGAATTTACAGGGTAAGTTCCTCAGATAGAACACCAAAGGACACCGCTCAAAAACAGATCACATATCAATACACGAGTATTCTTGACGTGGTTAAAACCAATGTTTTTAAAACCAGAACTGGTGATTGGACCGGTCCACTTAATGAACCGGTTTACTAACTGGAATCGGTCTAAGTAGGACTGGTTTGGTCTAAACGAACCGGTTTTAGAAAAATACATTAAATAATTAATTTTTAATGAAACAAAACTATCTTTAAGATTTAAAACCATGATTCCAAGCCAATAGAGACAAAATATGCAAAGTTTGCTGATTTATATACCATATAAAGGTGAATATATCAAAATGGCATCGAGTGCAATACATATCATCAACAAAATAGCAAAATACATAAGCGATGAGGCTCTAAATAGCCTATAAAATCCAAAAACAACGCTGCAAGCTATGAGGCCATTGGCCTACTACAAGTCTACAGTGTACACATGATCAATCATCAAGTTCATCACCACTAGTAGCCACATGATCAGTACTAGGAGCTACATAGACATCATCTGGTTCAGAGTTTGAGGATGCCTCAGCCTGATTTGTAGTCTCAGTAGCAATGCCACCAATAATAATAGAAGTGGACCTAATGGAAGCACGAGTTTGTCGACCTGCACGATTAGTGCCTTCTGTTGGTTCTTTGCCTTTCCTTGATGCCACTACTGATCCTGGTTCTGATGCCACCACAAAATCTGCTTCATCCCCTGCTAAAGCCATGTTGATATCAAAATTAGCCTCAAACATAGGATCTTCAGTCTCCTCCACCCATTCTAATGTTGGATCAATATCATCCAACACAATGGGATCTAGATCAGGAGCTTTCTTCATCATTTGGTTCCTCCTCAGTCGAAGGTTGTATTTCACGAAAACAAGATCATTTAACTGTTTTTGTTTCAAACGGTTTCTCTTCTTCGTGTGTATGCGCTCAAAAACAGACCAATTGTGCTCACAACCTGAAGCACTGCAAGTTTGATTGAGGACTCTAATTGCAAACCTTTGCAATTAAGGACACTGGCCACCAAATGGCTCCCACCAATGTGCTGCAAAGAAAAAGACATTAATTAGTAACTTAGTTTATAATTTGAATTGTAAAGAACGTAAACAATTTTAACTTGAAAAGAAAAACAAATTGGAAATTGGAATTGTTTACCTGGTTGATCCACATCTTTTGCCATTTTTGCCAAGTTTTTGCCAAAGGTACCACGTGCCATAGTGAAAACAGTAAGTTGTCTATGTATTTCCAACTGGTCTGCATGGGTAGGACCATGCGCTCCAAGCAATCAACCATTCCAGCTCTGACCTCCCCATCATGCAGATCTCCTAGCCGATTTTTATAATGATACTTTCGGTTCAAAAAATACCTAGCTGCATGTATAGGATGATGGAGTTGATTGTTCCATCTGTTATCAATGATCTCCCATATACGGCCATATTTAGCTAACCTGTCCTTGTAAGCTGCCCGTATCTGTTCCTTTGCCTCATAAATGTAGCCCATGGTCAATTTTTCCCCATCTACCATCCTTAGCACCTTAACAAGGGGCTCGGTAATTTTCACAAGCTCTACAGATCTTTTCCAAAAATAATTGTCAAACACTTTCTTTTTGGTGTCTTTTCCATCTTGTCTACGAGCCCACCGAGATTCAGACCATTCTTCAGAAGAAAACATTTTCTGCAAGTTTTTATGTTGACCATTGAGACATTGCAACGTGAGGAAGTGAGTTGCAAATCTTGTAATTGCAAGCATAACAAGCTCTTTGCCCCCAGTGTTTTTCCTCATTAGGCTCAATACCCATGAGTGGTTGTAAATGTATTTTGTAATGCACTTGGCTTGCTCTACAGTGTTTTTTACCCACTCCACTTTGCATATGTTCTCAAGCATGAGGTCTATGCAATGTGGAGCACATGGAGTTCAAAATATGGTCTTATATTTGGACTCAAACATCTTTCCAGCAAGAACATAGTTTGAGGCATTATCGGTGATGACCTGCACAACATTCTACTCCCCAACTTCCTGAATAATGTCATCCAAAAGCTCAAATAGAAGGGCTGCATCCTTCACCTTATCAGATGCATCAACTGATCTCAAAAACATGGTTCCTTGAGGGCAAGAAACAAGGAATTAATGATAGTGCGGTTCTTTCCATCGATCCATCCATCTGACATGATGGAACAACCTGTTTTGAGCCATGAATCTTTAAACTCAACCAAATACTCATCAATGGAAGGTATCTCTTTTTGCAAAAGAGCTCCCCTCAAGTCATGCATATTAGGGCCTTTGAAGCCCTTTCTTGCAGCTATAATAAAGTCCCACATAGCTTGGTAATAAGGCGAGTGAGTAGCATTAAATGGGATATCTGAATGATACCACCATCTAGCAATGTATTGATGAGAAGTTTCTTTGCATTGTTTTTTCCAATGTTGATCCAAAGTGGGTTGACGACTTGGCTGGGAGGAAATGGGATTAGAAGAGGCAATGTTGGCAGAAGATGAGAAAAACCTTTGGATGTTTGTTCTCTTTGTTCCTTTTGATGGTTGGCCACAAGAAGGATGAACATAGTGAAAGGGGTCATTGGTGGAAGGGATAGAAGTTGAGTCTTGAATCTCATAATCAGCATATGCACTCTCTTTCATGGCTTCTAATAATTCCCTCTTCCTTGCAATGTCATCTTGGATGGCCTTCTCCCTACCCTTATCCTCATAAAACTTTTCAAGCTTGGAAATGTATTCTGCCCTAATAGGACCTAACACTGCATTTGGTGCACCACATGGCCAAGTGTTGTTTCAATCTAAGAATACCCCCACCTCCAATAGATTTATGGCATAATTTGCGTATCATTTTTCCATCAATTACATCACAATGAGCCCATGCACTGTCCTTTCCTTTTGGAGCCATGTTTGCTTGAAAATAATTACAATTTGCAAAAAAATCTGCCATTTAAAAAAAAATTTGCAGCTAAGCAACATGGAAAGCCAAAGCTAAATTTAGGAAAACAAATGCACATGTAGGCTACAAAATTTGATAGCATAGAGCTAGAGATTTGATAGCATAGATGATAGAAGTGAGAAGTTTATAAATTTATAACACAAAAATATTTGATTCATGGACAACAGTTAAATGAGGATTTACCTGGAAATGCAAACTAGCTTCCTTAGCCTCCTCTTGAAGATGCCAACTCCACTGACAGCTACAAACTATCTCCAAAATAGCTCCAACTCCAACTCCAAGATGACTACTCCAGCAAAAAATCAACACTCTCCAAGCTCCCAAGCAAACTCATAAACACTCATAAACACTCCAAATCAGATGTGTGAGACAAATGAGAGGGAGAGTGGCCTCTTAAAGGCTTGGAGAGGGTGTTTTTGATGGGTAAGCACCCTTAATTTCCCTCCAAAACCCCTAAACTACCTTGGAAAAGCCGCACTTTGGGTCCTCGGTGAGCATGGCAGGGAAACGACCGGTTTAGGGCGAAACCGACTGGTTTGCTACAAACCGGCTGGTTCCATCCTAAACCGGCTGGTTAGGGCCAAATTCTCGCCACAACGCCTCCTTAACGAGTTTTTCAACCGGTTCCAACTGGTGGCCCCGCTAATCGGCCGGTTAGACCAGTAACCAGCTAGGCTGGTTTTAAAACTATGGTTAAACCTTCAAAGAGGGAAATAGTCCACGACCTGAGCAAACACGGCCACTTAAGGCAATCTATTAATGTAAAAGAAAGAAAATTGACATAAGCTTCTCTCATGAACGATCACCCTACAAATGACCCTCCATGTTCTTTAAATAGAGATCATGGACCAATCGGGTGTTAAGCCATGGATAAGTGTTGATAATACCGAGGAGAGAATGAACCGTCAGATCACTTCATGTCTAAAACATATCGCGACTATCAGATTGTAAGTTACAAAAGTACATTGTAAAGAAACACACTTTACCTAACTCTACACTAGACCAAGTTATACTTAACTATTTCCTATGTGTCAGAATATCCTAACATCCCCCATTAAGAACAACTTGGATGTACACATATGACATAATAGGAGAATGAAGGAGGCATTAGAGCCTATCCCCCCTTAGTGACAAATTCCTAAACTTTAGAAGATCACAGGCATGAACCAAAGTTTAGTAAACTTCGCCTCTGTGAGAGTCTTTGTAAAGATGTCTGCAACTTGATCATCGGTTGAACAATATTGCACTTCAAGAACATGGTCATGAATGAGCTTTCTGATGAAGTGCATGTGTAGTTCAATGTGTTTTCCGCGCTAATGTTGGACTGGATCTTTGCATAGTTGAATGACACTTTGATTATCACACCAAAGTGTAGTTGGATGCTGCTATTGAAAGCCAAACTCTGGCAGGATCTGACAAAGTCACATGGCTTCCTTAATAGCTTCTATGACACCATGATACTCTGCTTTTGTTGAAGAAAGAGAAATGGCACTTTGTTTCTTGCAAGCCCATGTAATAGGTCCAGAACCAAGAGTGAAGACAAAACCTGCAGTACACTTTTGATCATCAGGGTCACCAGCCCAATCGGAATCAGTGAAACCAACCAATAGAGGAGATGCTTCTGCACTGTAATGAATCCCAAACTGAACTGTATCTCAAACATAACGAAGTATTCTTTTAGCTGCTTTACAATGACTTGCATGTGGGTTTTGCATAAACCGAGCAATAAGGCCAACAACAAAGGAAAGGTCAGGACGAGTATGGGTTAGATACAAAAATTTTCCTACAAGCTGATTGTATAAAGTAGCATCAACTTCAGGGGAAGTACAAGTGATTGAAAGTTCGACTCCAGACTGAAAGGGAGAAGGGGCTGGCTTACAATCTTCCATGTGAAAGTGGCGTAGAAGATCACATGCATACTTGCACTGGGAAAGGGAAATACCTTCCTTTGATTGTAAGACTTGAAGACTAAGAAAATAATGCAAGTGTCATAAGTTTGTCATTTCAAACTGCTTTTTAAGGCTGGACTTCACATGGTCTAGAAGGTTGGGATCACTATCAATAAGGATAAGATTATCAACATAAAGAATAAGAATGATAAGAGACTTACCCACTTTCTTGGTGTAGATAGTATTGTTAAAATGACACCTAGAAAAGTCAGTATCTAAAAGAAACTTATCCATTTTGGCATACCAAGCCCGAGGGGCTTGCTTGAGACTATAAAGGGATTTCTTAAGCCAACATACAAGGCTAGAGTTTGTTTGTATAAAGCCAGGAGGTTGTTCCATATAGATTTCTTCATGCAAGTCCCCATGCAAAAAGGCAAATTTAACATCCATCTAATGGACTTCCCATTTGAGATAGGCAGCAAGGAAAAGAACAAGGCAGATAGAGTTCATTTTGGCAACAGGGGAGAAGGTTTCAGTATAGTCAATGCCTTCAACTTGTGAAAAACCCTTAGCAACAAGACGAGCCTTATGTTTATCAACTTTTCCATCTAGTCCATACTTGGTTCTGTAAACCCATTTGCATCTAACAAGTTTTCTTCCGTTTGGAAGAGGAACAAGATCCGATGTATCATTTGCCAATAATGAACGATATTCTTCATTCATAGTTGCGTCCCAATCTGGATGGCCTGAAGCTTCTACAAAGGTGTCAGGATCATAATTCATTGGAGCTTGAGCCAGTAAAAAGAGGCTCTATCAAACAAAGAACGAGTGTGATGTTGATCTATAGGATCACCTGCAAGAGCACCTGCTGCATCCCGAGTAGCGCGAACCCATTTTGGAAGCTGAGGAGTTGAAGGAGGATCCCAAGAAGGTGGGGGAGGATTTTCATCCTCGTTGTCATCATTTGAAGAAGAAATACTTTCAGAAGTAGAAGGGATAGAGTGAGGTGGCACATTCGCCGAACTAGGCTCATAGGCCGATATATTTTCAAAAAACTTTACATCTCTTGTAATGATAACATTTTTGGATTTAGGTGAAAGAAATCAATCTATATCTTTTGACATCTTCAGAATATCCAACAAAAATACATTTTTCACTCTTAGGTTCTAAGGTTTATGTTTCTCATCTGGAATATGGGCCCATGCTTCACTTCCAAAAATACGAAAGTGACTGACATCTGGTTTAATTGAGCTCCATGCTTCTTTTGGAGTGATATTCTTTAAAACCTTAGTAGGAGTGCGATTTACTATGTAATTTGCACAGTTAATTGCTTATTGCCGAAAAATTAAGACTAAGTCCTTTAGATTGAAGCATACAATTATCCATTTCCTTTAAGTTGCAATTCTTCCTTTCAACTTCACCATTTTGTTGTGGAGTATATGGAACAATATGTTGCATTTGAATTCCATGCTCAGTGCAAAAGTTGATGAATTTGTTGTTAACATATTTTCCGCCATTATCAGATTTTAGCTTGAGAATTTGATGTCCAGATTGTTTTTCAACAAAAGCCTTAAAGGTCAAGAACATGTTAAATACTTCACTCTTGAGTTTTAAGAAGTATACCCAAGTGCGTCTGGAGAAATCATCAATGAAAGTTAAAAAATACTTGTAGCCAAAGAATGAAACAACTGGAAGTGGACCACATAAATCACTATGCACAAGCTGTAAATGGGCTGAAGCGTGCCAAGAGGCACATTTTTCAAATCTATCTCGATGATGTTTTTCGAGTACACATCTGGAACAAACACCATCTCTGCAAGATACCATAATAAAACCTGTCACCATATTTTCTTTACTTAGATTTTGAAGGGAGTGATAGTTTAAGTGACCAAATCGCTCATGCCAAAGTTTGCTCACTTCATCATTATGAGAAACAAATACCGAGGGAAGAGTTGATGACCCAAAGTTGTTAAACTTATACAACCCTTGTAGAATCATCAACAATGCTAGTAGCTAAAATTTGTCTTTAGGATCTCTTAGGTTCTTAATTACAACATCGTGAGGTGAAATTCAATGGTTTACTTCACCTGAATGAGTTATCTGATATACAGATAGAAGGTTGCAGGATAAGGTTGGAACACATAATACATCATTAAATTGACCATTGTCTAGATGAATAGTTCCAGTCCCTATAACACTAAAAGATCTATCATCACCAACATATATATTTTTGGTGTTACAATCAGTTAAAGAAGAAAACATGGCTTTGTTTTTGGCCATGTGATAAGAAGCTCTAGAATCAATGAGCCACTCATGAGCATGAGAAGAAGAAGATACATTTAGGGCATAACCAGATCGAGATGCTTGACAACCACATGCAGAAAGTGTTATTCCTGAAGATGAGTTGAAGTTGAAGAGTGATCCAAATGGATGTTATGCTTCTTCATTGCTGCTTCCAAGGCTTCTATCTTCTTAAAGCTTTTGGATTCTAAGTGGCTATCTCGATTACAAAAGTTGCATTGTCTATCAGTGTTCTTCCCTTTGTTTTTATTTGCCTTGTCATTTTGTTGAATTGATTTTTTCATTTTGAGACTGAAATTGCTTAGGACCCTTGTTTGGTTTAGGACCATTCTTTTTAAGATACTGCTTCTTAGGATTCTTTGAATTTGGTTGTTGCTAGGTAGCTAAGGCTTTCTTAGAAGAGTTTCCAAGATTATGAAGACCAAGATGTAAGAGTTTTTCTTATCCTCTTATTAAAGAATCACAAAAAGCATTAAAAGAGGGGGACTTGTAGTCTTGTCCTTGAGAAATAAAGGCTTCTCTAGTAGAATGGAAGGTGGAAACAAACACAGAGTAGGTTGGTCCCAACTTAGTAAGAATGGAATAGATAAGTCTACCATCTTTTTTCTTAACCTGAACACCTTCCAAGAGAAGTCTAAGGGTCTTGAACTCAGACAAAAAATATTCAATGGAAAAAAAATTATTGGGCTCCAACGTAAACAACACATTTTCGAGTTGATGGGCTCTAATTTCATTTTTAATTCCAAAAACTTTAGTGAGCTGTTTCATTACTTCATTAGTGGTATCAATTTCTGCATTATGGAATCTAAGGTTTGGAGAAATAGACATCTCTATCAACCCACATGCTTGATCTTGCCTATTTTCCCATTTGGTTGCCTTATCTTCATCTTTAGGTTTAGTTTCTTCTCTTGAGGCTATTCTGTAAAGACCTTTACTTCTAAGTAAATCCACAATGTAGGACCACCATTGGAAGTAGTTGGTGTTGTCAAGAATAACTTGGCATGAATTTTCCATTTTAACAGAAACTGAAGCTGTAGATGCTGAAACTAAGTGTTCCAATGGAAAGATCTTGAAAAATTAGGTTGATTAAAAAAAAACGGCTCTTGGATGAAGAAGTGATGGCTTTTTGAAGAAAAGTTGTTGAAGATGCCGACGAAGTGCGTGAATGTGCGGAAGTGAATGATAATGTTATATTTATACCGCCTTCCCCCCTCCGCGCCCCCCCCTTCCAAACTTAATCTAATTTGCTCACTTAAGAAAAAGATTTTATGTGACCCACTTTTATATATAAGTGAAAATCACTTTTACAATTGTACTTTATCAACTACCCACTAAATTGTAACTTATATAACAGATAAAGAGACCTTAGAGTTATAAGTGACTCACTTTTTATAATGGGTGAGAACACTTTTACATAAAGTAACTTTAAAACATAAGTTACATGTGTTTTTTGAAAAAGTAACTCAACAAAAGGAAAGACTTGAACTCAAGACCTCTATTCTCATAAAGTAACTTTGGACCAAGTGAGCTAGTTTAAAAGGTTAGTAATTTTTGGAAAAGACGAAGGGGTTTTTTTTTTTAGTCACTTAAGCTTTCAGATGCATGCTTACTTGAAAAAGCTCATTTTTCTTACAAAACAAAAACCACACAACCCAACACAGACATACCAAAAAAACCCAAACCTTATGGGTTGAAGTTATCTTTCACCAGAAACTAAATATTTTCCTCAATGTTTTTGATTTTCCGAGATCACACTAAGTTGTGGCGGAAAAGAGCATACACATGTGAAAAATCCTTCCTTTCTGTTTCTGATTTGTTGAGATCACACAAAGTCGCAGGGCAAAGGGCATATGCAGAAATGAAAGGTATAGATCTGGTAATAAAAAAACAAAGAGCTAAATAAACCGAAATAAACAAAGAGATGAATAACTAAAACTGCAAATAAAGACTGTATACCTCCACATCTTAAAAATGACGTAGCTAGGGCTACCAAAAACCTTTTCGCATGAAACGAAAGGGGTTCCTCACTGGAAAAAATGCTCTTAACACAATAGAGCAACCCTCTCGGTGCAAAAGCAGTCATAAACAATAGATCTAGGAAACGATAGTCCCACACACTTGTACCGGCTTTGGATTTGGATCACCAACGGATGCGGCCCTCAAATTGCTCCGATACCATGTAGGAATTTACAGTGTAAGTTCCTCAGATAGAACACTAAAGGACACCGCTTACAAACAGATCACATATCAATACACCAATATTCTTGACGTGGTTAAAACCCTCAAAGAGGGAAACAGTCCATGGCTTGAGTCAAAGCCGCCACTTCAGACATTTATTAATGTAAAATAAAGAAAATTTACATAAGCTTCTCTCATGTACGGTCACCCTACAAATGACCCTCCATGCTCTTTAAATAGAGATCATGGACCAATTGGGTGTTAAGCCATGAATCAAGTGTTGGTAATACCGAGGAGAGAATGAACCATTAGATCACTTCATGTCTAAAACATATCGTGACCGTCAGATTGTAAGTTACAAAAGTACATAGTAAATAAATACCTAACTCTACACTAGACCAAGTTATACTTAACTATTTCCTATTTGTTGGAATATCCAAACAAGAAGGGCAAGGAAGAGGCTTTTGACTCAAAGGCTGCTCCAGTGAAAGCTGACAAGGAGGATGATGATGAGGATTGTGCCATTAGTTGTTAAGTTATGGTATGCTCTATGCTTATAATAGTTTAATTCTTTTTCTTATTATATTCCACAGATTAGCAATCACATGTACATAAAGTAAAGTGCAAATAGAACATTAAACAATCGATAGAAAACAAGCCAAGACAAGAGACACAAGATGTGGTGGCCAGCAAGGACAAACCCCACAATGTGTGGGGAAACCCTTTGATCAAATCTTCTTTTATCTTCAATAATTCAGCAGAGAGAAATAATATAATAAATCTGATTTATATCAGCAGTAGCAAACCCTAGATCAACAACATCAGCATTAGCGGCTTCATCATCAAACTAGGGTAGACGATATCTCACAAACTGATCATTGGATCGGCTTGATTCCACCACCAAAGGTTGCGGCTTCCAAAGGAGGTTCAGATGAACTTACAACATAGTTCAGATGAGGAGATCTTTTAGTCCACGCAGGTCAAACTTCACTTCTGTAGTTGCAGCTTCAATTTCAACAGCTTCTTGCTTCACATGTGTGAGGGAGAGACCCTTTTCTGCGTAGTAGAGAAAAGACTCTTTTCTGCGCAGTAGAGAGAGAGAGATGTGATGAGATGAGTGAGTGCAAATGAGGAAAAGTCCTCTTGTATTTATACACAAATGATGATGTTTGAGTAGATGCGACTGTTGGGCTTTTGAGCCTACATGAGTGGTAGGTCGGCTTGATAATAATTCCATAATCAATATAAATTCATATCTCCATGAATACTTATCGGAATCGGATGATCTTTATATCAATCTTACACCTCTCAATGAGCGGAATCTAATAAAAATATTATCAGGCATGAATAAGATGTCCCACATGAAGTTTGGCCCTAGTTGCCAATTTTAACACTTCCTCCCAACTAGGGAGAACTTCATCTGCAATCTGTTTATCAGTCGTTATTATTCATCCATCAAATGCACTGCCTTGTATAGCCTGACCCTTGCCCTGCTTTGCTCTATTCTGCCTGTTCTGCTTTGTCTTGTTTTGCCCTGTACTGATCTATACAGCTCTGCTCTGTTATGCGCTGCTTTGGTTTGTTTTGTTCTGCTCTGCTTTTGTACGAATTATGAAGAAGAAGAAATGATTGAGGATTTATCATACTAACTCAAAGTCAGTCTTAGAGTATGTAACACTGGTCCCAGACCAGTCTCAACCAACCCGAAGTCAGCGTCATAGTGAGTACAACTCCACTGGTCCCAGACCAGTATCATCCTCCACTGACTCAAAGTCAGTCTCAAAGTGCGTACCACTGGTCCCAGCCCAGTCTCAACCGACCTGAAGTTAGCTTCATAGTAAGTACCACTCTTACCACTAGTCCCAGACCAGTATCGCAGTCTCAGAGAGTGTACCACTGGTCCCAGACCGGTCTCAATTGACCCGAAGTCAACATCATAGTATGTACCACTCTCATTGGTCCCAGACCAGTACTGCACTGACGCGAAGTCAGTCTCAGAGTATGTACCATTGGTCCCAGACCAGTCTCAACCGACCGGAAGTCAGTGTCATAGTATGGTACAACTCCTACCACTGGTCCTAGACCAGTATCATTGATCTTAGATCAATGGAGGCCATCCTAGCATAGGGAGTATGGTAGATACAACGATGCGTCCATCGGTACTACTATGGTCCCTAACTTCATTTCCCTGCTCATTGATTAGATGAGAGGTACTTCCCATGAGTCCCAGACTGCATGGGTAGGATGCCTCGACAGGAGAACTAATCAATCCTGTCCTCACAGGAGAACACACCAATCCTGCTACAATCGCCATGGAGAACACATCAATCCAGACCGCCATGGAGAACACTTCAATCTAGGCCTCATAGGAGAACACGTCATTCCTGCTACAATCGCCATGGAGAACACATTAATCTAGGCCTCACAGGAGAACACATCAATCCTGCTACAATCACCATGGAGAACACATCAATCTAGGCCTCACAGGAGAATACATCAATCCTGCTACAATTGCCATGGAGAACACATCAATCTAGGCCTCACACGAGAACTAATCATCCTGCTACACAGGAGAGCAAATCATCCTATTCCACAAGAGAGCGAATCATCTTGTTCCAGTGCGCACCACCAGGGGGGTGAGTCACCCTGTGGTCGTATGTTGCTCCAGTAAGAACCGCAAGCCCTTAGAGCTCCCAGAGCTCAATGTATGCAACATGCAGGACCCTTGTACAAGGGTTTCTTGACGACTCCAAGTCATTTGGGAAATTCACAGATTAGATCTTTCCTCGGGGCTTTGACAAGGTGTATCTTAATGCAATGGAGCCTCCTTGCTCATCAACTTACAATATCCCAGATGATGTTTATCTGCCGAAGCAATTGACAAATACGAGATTCCTCAATAATCGAATCCCACCTCTGGTTGTTACAAATAATCACAGTGGTATTTGTTCAAACAACTCACTAAAGAGCTTTCCCAACTAGACAGCTTCATACGAGATCATACTCGTAGATATGTATCTGGTCTCGGTGATGCTTATGGCAACTGACTTCTGCTTCTTGCTCATCCATTATATCGAAGTAGAATCCAAAGAGAAACAACACTAAAAGTGCTCTAGTGATCCTCCACACTACCTACCTAATCAACATTTGAATAATCATGCAGTTTCATATTTCCGGTAGTGTATCTCAATCCATGAGAGATTGTGTCCTGAAGACATCTCAGAAGATTCTTGGCACCAATCTAGTGAGTCTCAACCAAATATGAGCTCACAATGCTAACTGCAAAACATATGTTTGGACGGAGGTTCACCAAGAACATCAATGCAAATGAGTTTTTGAAACTCAGAGGCATTTCCCAAATCTGTTCCAACATCGCTACCATATAACTTCTGAAAGTTAAGATCCTCGAGGTAGTCACAGGCTTGCAATCCATCATACCAAATATTTTCAAAATCTTAACGACATATTTTCCTTGAGATAGGAAAATTTCCCTTGGCTTCTACCACACTTCAAGTCCTTGGTTCTTCATTTCAAATTCAGAAGCCAACTCCCTCTTACATTTGTGAATGAGAGG
>APFE031065520.1:16133-28970 GCA_000404065.3 Pinus taeda
AAGGGTTTCTTGACGACTCCAAGTTGTTTGGGAAAATCACAGATTAGATCTTTCCTTGGGGCTTTGACAAGGTGTATCGACCTGTACATCATCTTAATGCGATGGAGCCTCCTTGCTCATCGACTCACCATATCCCAGATGATGTCTATTTGCTGGAGCAATCGTCGAATATGGGATTTCTCAATAATTGAATCCCACCTCTGGTTGTTACAAAGAATCACAGTGGTATGTGTTCAAACAGCTCACTGAAGAGCTTCCCCAACCAGGCAGCTTCATACGTGATCATACTCGTAGATATCTATTCGGTCTCGGCGGTGCTTATGGCAACCGACTTTTGCTTCCTACTCATCCATTATATCGAAGCAGAATCCAAAGAGAAAGAACACTAAAAAGTGCTCTAGTGATCCTCCACACTGCCTGCCCAATCAGCATTTGTGTGTCCAAATAGTCTCACATCTCCGACAGTGTATCTTAACCCATAAGTGATAGTGCCATGAAGATATCTCAACAGATTCTTGGCACCAATCCGATGTATGTGGTGGGGTTCAACCATATGTTGACTCAACGTGTTGATTGCAAAGCATATATCTAGACAGGAGTTCACTAAGAACATTAATGCTCCGACGAGTTCTGATACTCGGTAGCATTTCGTAAAATAGGTCCAGCAGCACTACCGCTTAACTTCTTGAAGTCAAGCTCCATCAGGGTAGTTACAAGCTTGCAGTCCACCATACCGAATCTTTCCAATATCTTCACCACATATTTTCCTTGAGATAGGAAAGTTTCCCTTGGCTTCTGCCACACTTCAAGTCCTAGGAAATAGTGCATCAGTCCTAGGTCCTTCATTTCAAATTCAGAAGCCAACTCCCTCTTACATTTGAGAATGAGAGGGTCTGCACCTGTTAGAAAGAGGTCATCCACGTACAACACCAATATGAGAGGTTTATCATCTTCAAACTTAAATTAAAGGTTAGGATCAACTTCACTCCTAGTGAATCCCAACTTCATCAAGTAGCTGTCGATCCTCTCATATTGGGGCTTTGACAAGGTGTATCGACCTATACATCATCTTAATGCGATGGAGCCTCCTTGCTCATCAACTCACCATATCCCAGATGATGTCTATCTGCTAGAGCAATCGACGAATACGGGATTTCTCAATAATTGAATCCCACCTCTGGTTGTTACAGAGAATTATAGTGGTATGTGTTCAAACAGTTCACTGAAGAGCTTCCCCAACCAGGCAGCTTCATACGAGATCATACTCGTAGATATGTATCCGGTCTTGGCGGTGCTTATGGCAACCGACTTCTGCTTCCTACTCATCCATTATATCAAAGCAGAATCCAAAGAGAAACAACACAAAAAAGTGCTCTAGTGATCCTCCACACTGCCTGCCCAATCAACATCTGTGTGTCTAAATAGTCTCACATCTCCGACAGTGTATCTTAACCCATAAGTGATAGTGCCACGAAGATAACTCAACAGATTCTCGGCACCAATCCAATGTATGTGGTGGGGTTCAACCATATGTTGACTCAACGTGTTGACTGCGAAGCATATATCTGGACAGGTGTTCACTAAGAACATTAATGCTCCGACGAGTTCTGATACTTGGTAGCATTTCGTAAAACAGGTCCAGCAACACTACCGCTTAACTTCTTGAAATCAAGCTCCATCGGGGTAGTTACAGGCTTGCAGTCCACCATATCGAATATTTCCAATATCTTCACCACATAGATAGGAAAGTTTCCCTTGGTTTCTGCCACACTTCAAGTCCTAGGAAATAGTGCATCAGTCCTAGGTCCTTCATTTCAAATTCAGAAGCCAACTCCCTCTTACATTTGAGAATGAGAGGGTCTGCACCTGTTAGAAAGAGGTCATCCACATGCAATACCAATATTAGAGGTTTATCATCTTCAACCTTAAAGTAAATTTTAGGATCGGCTTCACTCCTAGTGAATCCCAACTTCATCAAGTAGCTGTCGATCCCCTCATACCATGCTCGGGGTGTTTGCTTCAGCCCATAGAGAGCCTTGTTCAACCTGCATACATGAGATTTTCGATCATAAATATGAAATCCTTCGGGTTGCTCCACATAGACCTCTTCTTTGATCGAGTCGTGCAAGAATGCGGTCTTGACATCCATCTGATGTAAGCGGCAAGGGCTATGATCGAGCGGATGGTCGTATATCTGGCAACAGGTGCAAATATCTCATCATAGTCTATACCTTCCTTTTGGGAGAAACCACGAGCAACAAAACGAGCCTTATACTTTTCCGTACTTCCATCTACTGCATGCTTTATCTTGTAAAGCCATTTGGAAGTAACTACTGCCTTGTCCTGGGGTCTGGGAACTACTTCTCAGACATCATTCTTCATAATGGACTCATATTCTTCGGTCATAGCATCCTTCCATACTTGTTGCTTGACAGCATTTGAGAATGATGAAGGCTCATTTTGTATGATCGTGCTCATGATGGTCAGGTATCCCTGATACCTATTAGGTTTCTTACTTTTACGAAAGGTTCCTCGGGGTGTAGCATGTCCTTCAGCATCATCAAGTAGCCCCCCAAACCATGAAGGCCTCTTCCTAGAAGAGGAAGGCTCATGTGGAGGAGGATCAATCAGATCCGTGGGTTCTTCTACATCAGGCATTGATTCATCATCCTTTTCTTTCGGTTCCCTAGTGTCGGCTTCTTTAGAGCTCCTCAAAGTTGGAAGATTGTTCACCTTGCTGAGAGCCATATCTTCGTCAAAGGTGATATCATGACTAATTACGACTTCCCTTGGACCGGGTACATAGATTCTATAGCCTTTAGTATTTTCACCATAGCCCACGAAAATTCCCTTCTTTCCAGATGCACCCAATTTATTTCTTTTCTCTTTTGGCACATGAAAATATACAGGGCTTCCAAAAATTCTAAAATGAGAAACATTAGGTTTCTTACTGCTGAACTTTTCTTTAGGAGTCTTGGAACCCAATGCTTGATGAGGGCATCGATTTTGTACATATACAATAGTGTTTGCAGCTTCAGCCCATAGAAACTTCGGAAGTCTTTGATCATGTAGCATGGCCCAGACAACTTCCATAATCGTGCGGTTCTTCCTTTCCGCCACACCATTCTATTCAAGAGTATATGGTATAGTAGTCTCCCTCTTGATGCTAGCCTCTTTACAAAAATCATGGAACTCATTAGATTCATATTCAGTCCCATTATCAATTCTTAAGATCTTGATCTTATTTTCGGTTTGATTCTCAATCAGGGCTTTGAAGTGTCGAAACCAAGAGAACGCTTCATCCTTCTTTTTCAAGAAGTATATCTGGGTCTTTCGAGAATAGTCATCTGTAAAAGTAAGATAAAATGAATATCCTCCCAAGGAGTTCACAGGCATCATACCAGATATGTCTGAGTGAACTAGTTGTAATATATCAGAGGTCTTGCTTTGACTTGAGGGGAATGGTCCCCTTTTGAGCTTTCCTTCGGCGCATCACGGACATACACCTTCTTTCTCTACTCGGAATTCGGGCATCCCTGTCACCATTTGTCTTACATCGGGTAGAGCTTTGTCATGTAGGTGGGCAAACCTCCGATGCCAAAGTTCAGACTAAAGAGATGTGTCATAAGACATGACATCTAGCAGACTTCCATCAACCTGATATAATGAATCAACACGAAACCCAAAAGTAAAGGCATCTTTAACATTATTTTTCCATATACGTACCTTGCCATCGCCGAAGGTTACCTTGTAGCCTTTGTCTTCCGTTGCCGAGATGGAAACCGGGTTCTTTTTGAGGTTAGGTGCATTTAATACATCCTGGAATTTCTGGCCTTCTTGAATGCTTGTCCTCTTCCTTGATTCCCAGCTCTCCTCTTACCTCTGCTATGAATTTGTCATTCCTTTGATTGCCATCATAGGGATTTTGGTCATCGTCCCGGTGTGAGTCCTTTTTATCAGGGCACTCCCTTGCATAGTGACCTGCTTTATCGCAGATGTAACACTGTCCTTTACTTCCACCCTTAGGTCCAACCTTTCCTTTTGATTTAGTCCTGGAATTATTTCTTTTCTTAGTATGAGAAGAAAAGGCAACAAGAGGACCTTTAGGCAAAGGCTTTTCTTGCTCTTCTACCCTTGTTTCTTCTTGAATGCATCTAGCCATTAATTTCTCGAAACCAAGAGTTACATGATTGTTCAGAAGAGTAGTCCTGAACACGTACCATTCGAATGGTAATCCTCCAAGAGTTGTGAGTGCCATTTCTCTGTCAGTAATAGTCTCCCCAATAGATAGGAGATCGTTCTCGATCTCGGTGATTCTTAAGAAGTATGCTTGCATACTCTCATCTTTACCCTTCTTGATTTCCCTCAGTTTATTTCTAAGAAACAAAACTTGATTTGCATCATTAACTTTAAATAAACTCACCAGTGTATCGTAGATTTCCTTGGAGGTGTCCAGTTCAGAGATGTAGGCCACCAAGTGCTTGTCGATAGAGTCCCGGATGATCTTCTATTTTGACTTCTCCTGTTTTCCATTTGTTCCATGCAGCAGCGAATGCATTTGATGGAGGCTCAACAATATTGCCTCTTACATGATCCAACACTCCTTGATTTTCTAGGTTTAGATCGATAAACATCTTCCATCCGTGAAAGTTAGCTTTCTCACGAAGCTTGTCTTCGGCAGAGTGTTGAGGACCCCATAGTTCTTTTAGGATAGCCTCGCCAATCTTTACCCTTCTTGATTTCCCTCAGTTTATTTCTAAGAAACAAAACTTGATTTGCATCATTAACTTTAAATAAACTCACCAGTGTATCGTAGATTTCCTTGGAGGTGTCCAGTTCAGAGATGTAGGCCACCAAGTGCTTGTCGATAGAGTCCCGGATGATCTTCTATTTTGACTTCTCCTGTTTTCCATTTGTTCCATGCAGCAGCGAATGCATTTGATGGAGGCTCAACAATATTGCCTCTTACATGATCCAACACTCCTTGATTTTCTAGGTTTAGATCGATAAACATCTTCCATCCGTGAGAGTCAGCTTTCTCACGAAGCTTGTCTTCGGCAGAGTGTTGAGGACCCCATAGTTCTTTTAGGATAGCCTCGCCAATCTTCTCTTCGATGATTGCTCTTGCTCTTGCTTGGGCTTTGTCTTCACCTCAGCTCTGATACCATGTTAAGTTATGGTATGTTCTATGCTTATAACAATTTACTTCTTTTTCTTATTGTATTCCACTGATTAGCAATCACATGTACATAAAGTAAAGTGCAGATAGAACATTAAACGATCGACAGAAAACAAGCCAAGACAAGAGACACAAGATGTGGCGGCTAGCCAGGGAGAAACCCCACAATGTGTGGGGAAACCCTTTGATCAAATCTTCTTTTATCTTCAATAATTCAGCAGAGAGAAATAGTACAATAAAACTGATTTATATCAGCAGTAGCAAACCCTAGATCAGCAGCATCAGCATTAACAGCTTCATCATCAAACTAGGGCAGACGATATCTCACAAACCGACCGTTGGATCAGCTTGATTCCACCACCAAAAGTTGTGGCTTCCAGAGGAGGTTCAGATGAACCTACATCGTAGTTTAGATGAGGAGATCTTCTAGTCCACGTAGGTCAAACTTCACTTCTGCAGTTGCAGCGTTAGTTTCAGCAGCTTCTGGCTTCACATGTGTGAGGGAGAGACTCTTTTCTGCGTAGAAGAGAAGAGACTCTTTTCTGCGCAGTAGAGAGAGAGAGATGTGATGAGATGAGTGAGTGCAAATGAGGAAAAGTCCTCTTGTATTTATAGACAAATGATGATGTTTGAATATATGTGACTGTTGGGCTTCTGAGCCTACATGAGTTGTAGGTCGGCTTGATAATAATTCCATAATCAAAATAAATTCATATCTCCATGAATACTTATCGGAATCGGATGATCTTTATATCAATCTTACACCTCTCGATGAGAGGAATCTAATGAAAATATTATCAGCCATGAGTAAGATGACCCACATGAAGTTTGGCCCTAGTTGCCAATTTTAACATTAGTGCTCATGCACCTCTGGAGAAGAGGTGGGGCAGTATAGAGTTGTATTCTAGAGAACTACACAAGGGAAAGATCCTTGATGTGCCGAAACTCTTGGATCACATACAGCTACAGGAGCCCTTAATGATAGTAGCAGATTGACGGGAGTCTTTTGGTGTGAGGGATGATGGAGCGATAGTGGCACCACTAGAGTGCCAAAGTCTGAAGCAGCGCATTGGATGTTGCAACAGTGTGGGAGGCACAAGCAGATTGTAGCTGTGCAGTAGCAACAAAGGGTCAACACAAATTAGCAGTAGAGTTAGCTTCAGCATCATGAGGCATCCATACTGACGAACATGTCAGTTTTTGGGTGAAGTTTTAGTTACTTATTTCTCAGTAACTGTTGCAGTGCAACAGTTAACAGTGACAGTGCTATGGGTAGCGTGATGCAACATCTTGAGAGGAAACTACAGTACAGATGTAGCAGTGATAGTAGCAGAGTCATGGGCTATAGTACAGGATGCGACAATGCAGTGGATGAAGGGCAGCAGGCCAAGCATCAACGTCACAGAGGACCGATGCAGTGGATCAATGTAATACTTCTATTGAGAAGTATTGCTAGGGCACATTCCTTGCTAAGATGGAGTGTTGATTTTGGGTAGCATCAGATGTGCTCTAGCTTCGAAATTTTGTGGAGGGGCTAGAATACATGAGATCTCCAAGACCCAAAAATCGTTTGGAGAAATTCCATCCAGATTGAGAGTTATTAAAACAATTAATATTTTTAATGGGGTTCCTAAGTCTACACTTAGGAAAATAAAAATATTACTGGGTATTAATAAGAAAATGGGTGAGAAGCTTCTAAGTGATGAGGATCAAGTCTATTTTAATCTTAGCCGTTGATTAGGGACTTAATCTCGGCCGTTGATTTATCAATAGGAAAAGTATAAGAGGAGACTTGAGAGTCAGGTTGTGATACACCAAGTGATCAAATCAATTTGATTTTTCTAGGGAGTGGTTTGCTGAGAAAATCGAACTAGTGATCAAAGTTGCAGCAAAGCGGCAGGGATAGTTGGGGTTGGAGGATCTTCTCTGGGACCCCGAAGACATAGCAGAGAGAGGCAGAGATAAGCCAGAGTGGGCAACATAGACCAAGGAGGCTGATGTTGGGCTAGGAGGGCCCACGCATTGCTTGACATAGTGCCAACATAGGGGAAGAGTTGCCCTCCTGCAAAAGTCCAAATTCAGCCGAGGATTAGCTGAGAAGGCTGACGTCAGAGCTCTAGGAGGCAAAGGAGGCAACACAAAGTTTAAGAGTGCTCCACGCAGGCCCACGCAACTACTGCGAAGGGGCAACACAATTGTAGCCAGGGATAGTCAATCTAGTTGTCGGATCAGAGATATTTTGCCGGGTGAAGTGAGGTAATCTTTCTTAGGTTTTTGCCAGTATATTTTATCTTTGTAACTGATAGCTGAGAGGGCATCCAAAGTTTTATTCAGAGCTACTGCTTAATAATAGAAAACCCTTATAGTTGCTACATCGGTTTTCCCACATTGGGTTTTTCTGGGGACATTTGTCCAAAAATAACGGTGTCTCTTGTGTGTTCATCTCATCTACAGTTTCAGTTTATGATCTGTATGTCAGTGTAGTCTGTAGTAGTGTTTTCCATCACTATTTGTAAATTAAATAATTTATTGAATGAAATAACAAGCAGGAGATGCTAAACTAGTGACTGCAGTAGGATTTCTGTTTGTAAAGATTTCTAAAATTTTCACAGATTCATCTTGTTGTTTGGAGGCAGAAGTTGACTAAAGTTGACCAATTTGTTGAGGGTAATATTCCCTATTGACCAATGTTGATTTTGACTAGCGTTAGGACTCTTTTGTTGCTGTTATAAATTATTAGATTTGTAAATTGTACTCTCTCTCTTTGTTGAACTATTGAAGACTATAAGAAGAAGTGATCAGGGGTTCCCCACATTGGGGTTTGTCCCTGGTTGGTGCCACATCTTGTGTCCTCTTGTCTTGGCTTGTCTTCTACTAGTTATGTTTATGTTCTATCTACATTTTAATATCATGTTGATGTAATTGCTAATCTAGATATTGATCTTGGGTTATAAAGAAATTGAAGTAAAATTGCTCTAAAGCATAGAACATACTATTGTTTCCTACAATGATAGGGGAAGAAATTGTGGGCATGCACTGAAGGGGCATGACCTCGCTTTTCTCGTATGATCTACAAGATATGTTATAGACTATGTTATGAGATCCATATTGTGAATGACATAAAATGAATGACAATCTATGGAAATTTAAATGAAAATTATGTAGATTTACATGATATGCATTTTCTCAAAAGGCCATTTCTTATAGAACTATTAGGATATTATGTCAAGATTGGAACTAGTTTGAAGCTTAACATGACCATCGCTCACTATTATAAAGGGTATAGATTCATGATATTCACTCCCTGGATGTCCTTATGGGATTGCCGACACTATATGTATTCCAACCTTGTTGAATACAATGCCCAATGTTCTTATATTCACGATTTAAATATCTCTCACTTGATTTTTCGAGCTAATGTGGCTACATGTCAATAGATTTATATGCAGTTCATACATACTAAAATGTTAGAATCATTGCCTTGTACAACATTTTCTGTATGAATAATGTAGTACATGATATTCCTTTCATTTGTTGGATGTGTTTAAGATGCTATTTTATTGTTGATTCAATTTCTCCTCTTATTTTTGTTACTTTCGCCCTCTCTTTCTTCTTTGATTGGTCTAAGGGAATTAATGATCAAAATAGTTTTTGATTATAATTTGGAGGAGCATTAGAGTGTTGTAAGATAGATTGTTTAGCCATTTTTTAGTTGTCTTGTTATTATCTCACTAGAATATTTTTTTCTTATTTCTTAAGTCATGTTCAAATAAAAGGTCACCTATTGTAGACTGCAATATATCAAATGATTATATGGCATCAATATTTTTCATAGAGCAATATGTTGTAAAAACATATATTAGCTTTTTAATTATCTTATATGTTGTATTTTAGGGGGTTATCAATTATAATTTGTTGTGATGTAATGCAGGGGCATATCCTTCATGTCATCCTATGATGGGATTGCAATACTATGCTTGCGGAAAACTTGAATGGTTTGACCCACAATCTTTTATGTTTAAGCAATGCTAAATTTGGTTTATTGTGTTTGAATCCATTTTATCTTTATGTTAATAAGTTGCATAACATGTTTAAGGGATTTTGGGTAGCTCCACTATATCTAGAATGCACATCACCACATTACACATGACCTTACAAATTCTCCTATGTTTCATTTTGAAGGTTATTTCTATAGTCACACTTAGAAATGCAAATGGTGACACAGCTAAACCATTACTTTCATTTTGAAAATAATTTAAATTATCTATGTACCCAATAATTCACGCCGAGTGAAATGTTTGATAAAAGTTGTTGCTGCCTAATTGACACCTAGGCTAATGTGGAGAAAATCTTTAATCCACTTGGTGTGGCCTTGGGAGCAAGTCTCAAGTTGAGTAGGTATCATTCAAATCTCAACTCTTCCATCTAGGCTAACTCCTACTGAAGCCAAGGGGGTTAGTCCTGGTGAGAAGAGAGAGCTAAGTCTTAATTATGCTAAGTTAAACAAGAAGTCTTCTAGGAGTTATTTGAGTTACCCAAAGCACATTCAACCATCAAATTACAACATATCACATAAATTAAAGCATGTAAATAAACTTCACAAGTAAATGAAATAATCGTAAGCGTGTAAATAACCATCCACAAGAAATAGATATTTCAATATGAATGAAATACTTGTAAGCAAATGATGTAGCAAATAAAACCAGTGCCAAGTAAAGAGAGCTTGTGAAAGTAAATGCTTATACTTGGAAATGGAAATGGAAATGCCAAAAGAAAATGTTGCTTAAAAAGTAAATATGTCAATGGAATTATAACCAAGTACTGAATGCTGGAAAGTAAATCCCAAGGGTGTGATTTTGATCCAAATGCTATAGCGATGTTGTGGAATGTTCTTGGTAGATTTTATTAAGTTAGATTTCACTTGGTCTTAGATTAATTAGTGAAGTGTGACAGATATGTGATGATCCATGTGACTTGCAAGAAAAGTAAATGTGTGTTTCCTCCTCTATCTTTATCCTTTGAATGTGTTTCAGAGGGTTGCAAGGATATCCAACAAGAGGAAGCTTCACTTCAATGAATACTCCCCTGATTTCACGAGTCAACCGATTACCAGGAGATCCAACACTAGGATAATCTAGCTCTTAGCTTGATTTCATAAGTCAATGTTTACCTTCCCCTAATCTCGATAAATGATAGAATCAGTTTTCTCTAATTAGATTAAATCACCAACAAGCTCTTTATAGTGACATGCAAAGATCAGGCTAGGCCTGCAATGGCATAGAGCATGATAGACCTTGGCAGGGTTCGTTATGTTGGGGAATGCAATAGGGCAACTATTAATTCAAATTATCCTCAACCTTAATAATTGCTGGTGAACTTTATTTATCTTCTTGTGTTTCCTTTATTAGATCTTTTCATCAAACAATTATCAAGTGCAAAAACAACAAAGACGATGGACACATAAATTAGGCTCCAAGCCAGGGCAAAACCCCTCCAAGGGGAAAACACAAAAAATCTCCTCTTCTTATAGAATCTACTTCAAATGAGAAAACCAAGACCCAAAACCCTAGACCAAGTCCTCAGTTAAGCACCGAGTCAACCCTCCAAGAAGTCCTTCCAAATAGGTTAGAGATCAACCAAACTAACAAGGATCAATTATGCTCCAACCAACTTCTAGCTTCAATTGGGACCCCCAACGTCGACTTGCAATTGCGGCCTTGTAGTTGCATAGACCGTAATTCTGGCATGTTTCAATTCTTCAAGAAGACTTCCTTCAAATAAGCCACGGTCTCCAAAGTCAAACTAGACCAAATCAGAGTATTTGGATCTCTTGCAACTTGGATTTATAATTTAGCCTCTTGCAATTTTCGACCTTCCTTCAAGTTGCATGAACCCTAACCTTCGCACGTGTGAGAGAATAAGGCCCAAAAACAAGTTTTTCTCTATCTTCTAGACTTCTTCTTGCTCTCTTGATCTTCGCTCTTTCTTCCTTGATCTTCCTTGCCCTAGATCAAAGTTCTTCCTTGAGAGATCGAATTCGTGATCAAATGAGGTTGAAGCTGCATGTATTTATAGCCTTTCCATGAGGTTGAATAGTGGCTTGTAGGCTGACTTGTTACTGTCAGGGCCAACTTGTGCTTGGAGGTTTCTAGGACTCTCTAGACTCAAAATTAATATCTTTTACATGGTACAACTTTCCTGATAGTGCCTTATACAAGTGATAAGGATTGTCTTGACTCAAGAAAAATATTCTTTCGACATGACAACTTTGAAGAACATGCTTGACCTAGGTGACCATCAAAATTGAGCATGAAACCCATGCTAAATTTTTTTTTTCTTTTCTTTTTTTTTTTTTTCTTGTAAGATAAGATATACACAGTGACTTGAGTACATTGACAATTATGAAGACCGAAACTAGTTACATTTTCCAACACTCCCTGTTAACTAGGGAGGTATTCATAATTGTACACTTGGTACAAGGTGATTTTCAAACTAAAGAGTTACCATAAGAAGAGTTAGATTGATAAGCTATCATTAGGCATCAACATTATGACCAACATTGTCAACATAGTAAGGCCTTGACTTGAGAAGCTCTTTCTTATACAAGAGCATAATGCTGGGAGATTTTATGTGAGATACCACACTACCTCGACAAGGTACATAGCCCATCTGGATGCTGACTAGGTATGTCCTATAAAGACTATTCTTATCTTGGATTCCCAATCCTTAAAGAATATCGGTCCTCTTTAATCACTTGTGTCTTGGATGCTTGTCCAATCCTCAAAGAGTGTCAGTCCATTTCTTATCTTGGATTTTCTATCCTCAAGGAAATCACAGAATCTTATCCAATCCTCCAGTCACCATTCTCCCTGGCCTTCACTTAGACTTATGGTTGTTAGTCTTGGTCATGTGCATGACACATGAAGAGGAGAGTACAAAATGTGATGTACATTATCAACTCCCTCTCAACCAGAGAGTATATCCCCATTCCCTCTTTATTAGGGAATACATCCTTTCTCCTATTCAAGGAGATTCCTTTACTCCCTCTAAAATGTAGAGGAGATTTCTGACTTCCTTCCAGTTTGGGATATCACAATCACAAGCTTCATAGCTTGTCTTCATAAATGTATCAGCTACCAGTTCTTCATGGAGATAGCTGCATGGCTCCCTCTTTCCTTCGCAACTCGTTATGTTAAGCTTTCTTCCTTCCTGGGTATCGTGGAGCCATCTTCCTCCTTCAATCATGTGACAAGGTTCAAGCCATCAACCTTTTGACATCACTTTCCTTCTAAGTTGCAGGAAACGTGGGTCTAGGGTCCGTTTCCGTACGGAAACGAAACGGAAACGCGTTTCCGCGTACTGTACGGCGTGGAAACGCGTTTCCGCGTACCGTACGGCGTGGAAACGCGTTTCCGTCCGTACGGGCGCGTTTCCACATGTTTCCAGGCGTTTCCACACGTTTCCATGGACGGAAACGCGTTTCCACGCCGTACGGGCCCCGTTTCCCACAAAATAACACTTGTTTTTAAATTTTTTTTTTTTTTCTAATTAATTTTTAATTTTTTTTAGGGTTTCTAATCACTTCTAGAAACCATTTCTAAAGTTATAAAATAGCAGTGCCTCTCATTCTCTCATCATTATGATTGCACTTATATATA
>APFE031065520.1:35114-52404 GCA_000404065.3 Pinus taeda
GTGAAGAGTTTAATCATGAGTTGAACAACTTCAAGTGCAAAATGTGAGTCATAGAGTTCTTTAAGCTTTTGTAAGGCTTCAAAGGTAGTTGAATATGACGAAATATGGCGACTCACCTCTTGATTTACAAATGCTGCGATTAATGCATAAACTTTGTTGTTCTTGTTTTCCCAAATGACAAGCTCTTTGTCTGAGGTACGCTGTACTGGTTCATTGTCTCCGTCTCCGACACACTCCTTTCCACAACTCATTGAAAATGAGGGTGTGTTTTATCATCCGGGACTATTCAAGATAATTCTCCTTGCCAGTGAGAACTATTCCCACCATGGATATGATTGAATGCATTCTGTAACAAACACTTATGCTGCAAAATTTTACTCTTAATGGGAAAAAATATACTTCTAATATGATGGGACAGCAAATTCAAATGTCAATTCACATTCATCTGCACAACGTGCAAATTCAAATGTCAATTCACATTCATCTACACAACGTTAAAGTGTAGAATATGTCAGTATACTAAGTCCAAAAAATACCCTCAACAGGATAAAGCATTGCATCCACTAAAAGGCTGAAGAACATAGTCCAGACGTATTTGGACTCTCAATATCACAAGTTAACATATATGAACAAATGGCCTACCGCCTTTTCTTGCTTGATTTAGAATTACTAGGTTTGGATGGGAATATCAATAAGTATATAAACCCCACAACGATTGTAAGGACGGACGTAAGTGGTCCATACTTGGCTGCCAGTTTAAAAAAAGAACATGAGTGGCAAGTCACCACATCTCCACGCTCACCGCATCATACAACCCATTTTCAAACGCAGAGATTTCATAGTCCATAAAATACCATGTGCAGTAGAAGAAAGAATTAAATCGTCTTCAAGATTGCTGATACTGTACCAGCGTTCAAAACAACGTATATGTGATAGCTACCAAAACAACGTATATGTGACAGCGTTCAAAACAGTGTATATAAAACAACGTATAATTGGAGCAGTGTATATGAAAAAGTGTATATAAAACAACGTATAATTTCAACAACTCACTCTGAGAACACACTTGCAGACCTGAGATTTCTATGGTACAGGTTCAAGAGTTACCAACGTGGAGGCTTTCAAAACCATTCCCCAGATGCGCACCTTCTTCAGCCCAGTTCATCTGCTGTTGTGGTTAAACTACACGCATACGAAAACGAGGGAACATGATTTGTAATGACTTTTTTTTTGGCTAATGCTAGATGCGCACTAACAACCATGCGGGTCTGACCACCGGTTTGAGGGAACAATGGCGGGTCTGACCACTGGTTATGAGGGAACAGTCACAACGTTTATGGACAGTCCAGAGAGCCGGAGAGCGCAGGCAGTGTAGCAGACAGGCGTACAGGCACTGAATTATATGGACAACAAATTTTATGGACAGCAAAATGTCAGGCACTGAATTATATGGAGAGCAGAGGAGTAGACTAGGGAGTTACAAAGGACATAAAGGCTTAAAAAAGGAGCTGGCTCTGATACCATGTGAGGCCAGGCAGTAACTCCATAAGGAAAAAATGATTCGTGTGTTATATTCCATCAGGTAGGTCTTCATTATATACATGAGGGAGAGACTGTTCAGTTCATCTCCCGATGACTGTTCATATTTCCTATTTATCTATTTACATAAATTCACCCAATCACAAGGATTAGGTGTCAACAGTATCAGAGCAGTTATAGTCTCCAAAAGTTGAACCTTACATCAAAACAACAACCATCAACCCTGATTACCTCTTGTTTCTGGGTATATATTGAGTTTGAATACAAAGGCGCTTGGCCATTCTAAGTATGGAGGGGTCATAATTGACCACCAATCACTTTAACTGCTTGGCAGAGCTTCTGAGTGCAATTCGCCTGCTTTAATGAATAAATCCGATCTTCTCGGGTGCTCTGTTGTCCTTTGAGGTGGCTGGAGTGTCGTAAAGATAAAATTCCATAACTGCTAAATGTATTTATCTGCTCGAGGTTCATCTTTTTCCTCCTCGGGTACACAGTGAGTTGAATGCAGTTGTTGAGGAGCTACTGCGCCGAGTACTTGATGCTTGCCACCTTCGCCCTTTTAGGAGTATGGAATGGTTAAGGACATGGATAGTTGGGACGAATGGAGGAAGAAGATCGACCGTTAGATTTGGCGGATCGACGGTGGGAAGTGCTATTGCTTGCATCGCCGTTGGGGGTTGGGCGGTAAGCGTACAATGACGTGCGATCCCACTCAATGTATGACGCGTGGTAGTGGGGAGCGGGCGAAACCACATTTGATCGCAAGTTATTGTGCGGTCAGTTTGCGGGTGCGGGGAGAGCAAACACCGCCTGATTGCGGTGGAGATGATCGGACGGTGTGGATTTGATCGCACAGGCTTATGTCGGATGTGACAGGGAAAGAGTTTGTAAGTGCGTGCAGTCATGTGAACATAGTTATATGATGGTTTAAGCTCCGCGCTCGGGGTTAAGAGCAACAATTCCTTTATGTGGTCTTTAATGATAGACCCGGGAAATGGAAGTGAGACGAGGGTGAGTGAGGTGAAGGGAAGGGCGAGCCTAGCTGGAATAGGCCTCTTCTGAGCAAACCGAGAACCAAACTAACTCCGGCTTCTTGAATATCAACAACATGTAGCAGAGTTAACACTGGCTCCTTCTGGGGATGAGATCCTCCCTGCGAGGTCTCAAGAACTGCAGACCATTGCCTTTCCTATGAAAACCAAATTAGCAAAATTTCCTAGTGTTCCATTGGGCATGGAGTCTAACTGAGCTTACAATAAAATTGATAAAACAACATATTTATAATTTCAAGGCCAAAAGACTTTAAATAACATAAATTTTCAAAAGCTGCCCATTAACTGGGCCATCAAAAACTGTCTCCCCTTCAATACTTTGTAGTATGAAGGTATTGTTCCCTTGGATCTAAGAAATGATAAAAGGCCCTGTCCAGAAAGCATCAAACTTCCCATGGTTGCCTTCTCTTTCAGTGCATCCCACTTCGAAACCAAGTCTCCAACCTGAAAATTATCTGTTTTTGTCCTTCTGTCAAAAGCTTCCTTGATCTTCTTTTGATGTGCCACAGACCTTTCAACCAACTGTTCTCTGATTTGATGCGCCTCTGCTAAGTCAATGATCCTTTTAGACATGTCTTCTTCCATCTTCTGCTCTTCTTGTAGGAACTTTGCCATAGGGAGGGTTAACTGAATTGGGAACACAGCCTTAGTGCCATATACCAGCTTGAATGGAGAATTCCCTGTGGATTTCTTAATGGTCACTCTGTCAGCCCACAGTGCATATTTGAGCTTAAAATCCCAATTCTTTTTGTTGTCTTCTAACAGCTTTTTAATTATCCTTATCAGGCTTTTGTTGGAAGATTCGGCTAGACCATTGCCTTGAGGGTAGTATGAGGTGGAATGAACGAGTTTAATGCCCATTGAATTGCACATGTCCACTAATTCTTTTGCCTTGAAGGCTGCTGCATTATCTATGACTAATTTATGTGGACAACCAAATCTGGTGAAGATACTCTATCAAAAATTTCATGATCACATGATGATCAACCTTACGGGTAGGAATGGCCTCAATCCATGTAGTGAAATAACCAGTGGCTACTAAGATCCATCTGTGTTGGGCACTGGAATGTGGATTGATTTCTCCAATGAAATCCAAGCCCCACTGCTGAAAAGGGCCACTAGCATGTATAGGCTTTAGGGGCAGGGATTTCAATTGCTGCTTCCCCTCAAATATTTGGCACCTGTCACAAGATTTAACGAATAAAAATACATCAGAAAATAAGGTGGGCCAATAGTACCCAGCTCTGAGAATCTTGTGAGTTGTAGTTTTCCAATAGTTGTGTCCTCCACACATGCTGGAATGAAATTGCTGCATCACTTCCATGGATTGTTCTTTGTCCAGACACCTCAAAAGCAACCCAGATGGGTCCCTCCAGTAGAGTAGATTTTAATAAATGCAATATTTCGCTGCCCTGAGCTTAACAGTTCTGGCTTGGCTTGTGCTTAAGCCTGGAGGAACTTCTAGCTTCAGCAAGAATTTAGCTATTGCAGAGTACCAATCACAAGAAGCTAGATTTTCTGCCAGTGACTGCATTTTCCCTGGTTCAGCTGTTTCTTCCGCTGGCTCACCATTTTCTGAAATCATGCTTATAAAATCCACGTCCAGTGTTCTGCAATTTTCTTCAGCCATTACTCTGGCAAGGCCCTGACCTCTGACAAGCTTGGTGGGCTTCAATTCAATATTAAATTCAATTAGCTTTGCAATCCATTTAGCCCTTCTTCCATCAACATCAGGCTATGTTAGGACATCTTTTACTGAAGCAGCGGGCACATATGCAATTATCTTGGAATGCAGAATGTAAATTCTGAAAGCTTTCAAAGATTTGATAAGAGCATATGCTTGTTTCTCAATGATATCATACTTTAGCTCAACATCTCTTAAAGTTTTGCTGAAGAATGCCACTGGATGCTCTGAGCCTTCCTCGTCTGCTTGCAATAAAACTGTTGCAAGGGTGTCTTCTGAGGCAAATGAAAATATATGGAACTCCTTGCTGTAATCTGGACTGCTCAAAGTAGGAGCTTCCATAATAGCTTTCTTAATGGACTTGAAGGATCTTCTTGCTACATCAATCCATTTGACCTCTGACCCCGTTTTCAACATGGAGGTGATATGCTTCACGAGTTCCACAAAATTTGGGATAAACCTCCTAACAAAGTTTATTTTGCCCAGAAAGGACTGGATATCCTTCTTTGATCTCGGGACAAACAAAGTCTGTATTGCCTTGACTCTTTCTGGGTCAATTCGGACACTTGCAGCAGAAACAATATGTCCTAACAACTTGCCTTCTTCTAAAGCAAACTATGACTATTTAGGATTGACTGAAATCCCAAACCTTCTACCCTTTAGGAACACTTTCTTCAAATGCTGCAAGTGGTCATGATGGCTGCTGGAGTACACTGTTATATCATCAAGGTAGATAAGGACAAACTTATCCTTCTCTCCCACAAATGCTATGTCCATAGCCGTCTGAAAGGTAGCCCCAACATTCATCAGCCCAAAAGGCATCTTTGAATACATAAAAGTGCCCCAAGGAGTGGTGAATGCAGTCTTCTCTTGGTCATCTGAATATACAACAACCTGATTATACCCTGAAAATCCATCCAGGAAAGACATCACTTTGGCTCCTGAGCCCTTTTGCAGCAAATGCTCCATCTTGGGTAGAGGATAATTGTCTTTCTTAGAGCATTTGTTTAAGTTTCTGAAATCAAGACAGAGCCTGATTTCTGCACTTTTCTTCCTCACCACTACCAAATTGGCTACCCACTTTGAATATCTGAGAGGGGCTATGATTTTGGCAGCCAATAACTTTTTGATTTCTTTTTCAATTAGAGGGAGGAGCAAAGGATTTATTGGTCTCAGCTTTTGCTTGAAAGGGATGGTGTCTTTCTCTAAAGGAATTTTATGTTGGATGATCTTTTTGTCATATGTTTTCAGGTCACTATATTCCCAGGCAAAGACATTAGCGAATTGCTTCATTAAATTGCAGTATTTAGCACTTTGGGCAGCAGACAGACGAGTAGACAGATTTATGTATTTAGCACTTTGGGCAGCAGACAGACGAGTAGACAGATTTATGTATCTTGGCTGATTTGGACTCCCTATGTTATGCCTATGGATTGCAGATTGGTCTTCTTTTTGGGCAGCCTTATAAGGCACATCGTTCTGATCGAACAACTTTTCTAAAGGAACTAGACCCTTAGGTATATGGTTGCTGGGCAGTTGGACAATGCTATCCTTATCGATTTTGTTTCTAAGTTGGGATTGGGGGCTTCCTTACAATGCTTCATTCTCTTGGTCAATTTGCATTTCAGAGAACTCATCAATGACTTGCAGAAATCTATTCACTTTATCATTATCTTCAAAAACCTTCCAATGCTGGACATTATCAGGCAAGGATGGTCTATATTTCATTTGAACTTCATAAACTAGTCTGGGAGGCATGGGAGGGATAAACATGCTAGCAGACACAGCAAGGGAATCAACAAGCTGATTTTCCACTCGAGGGATGTATGAAATACAGAGATTATCAAAAGAATCTTTGAGTCTCCATACCTCATCTCTGTATGCTTTCAGCCTTGGGTGCTTTGTTTGAAAAGTTCTGTTCACTTGCTGATTAATAAGGTCAACATCTCCAAACACCTTTATGTTTCTGATTCCTCTATCTTTTGCTGCGTTAAGACCCAATATTAGAGCCTCATACTCTGCCATATTGTTGGTGACTTGGAAAGCCAGCTTAAAAGACAGAGGCGTGCTTTCTTGTTTTGGAGATATTAGCACCATCCCTGCTCGTGCAGTCTCCCTGGAACATGCTCCATCAAAGAACATCTCCCAAATCTGACTTCCTTGCTCTTCCTTGGCCCGATTCACTGGTTTCTTGATCTGCATTGAGGCCTTCTGGGATTCTTCTATTTGGAGAATACATGCTCCAAAATCAGTGTTCACAACATAAATGGGATGATTAGAAGGATTCTTCTCATCACTGATGATGTATGGCAGTTGTGCTTCTCTATACAATCTCCTGCTTTCCCCTCCAAAAACTAGGATAGTGGCATAAGATAAATCATTCTGTAATGTCACACCTAGTCTCTTAATCCATCCTGTGGACAATAGCATACCAAACTTAGGAGGGACATCTGCTACCACAATGTCCATCACCATGCCCTTCATGGGCAGCTGAGTTAGGGTAATGGCCAGGTCTTTGATTAACCCTAGGCATTTTACCTTTCTTGAATCAAAGGAGAATAGATCATGTTATAGTCTGGTGATATCAAGGCTTAACTCTTCCATAACAGCTTTAGGCATCAAATTGTGGCTGGCCCCCGTGTCTAGCAAGCAATTGTGGAGAATTTTGTCATGAATGGTCAAGGAGACATAAAATGATGGAGAGTTATCATCAGTAGGTTTGGTCATTGGGCTAAGCACAACTGTAGGCTTGTCATCTTGCAAATTGACATAGTCAGTGGAGGTTTGTGTGGCTTTCAGCTCAAGGGCCTCAAGGATAGGCTTCCTAAACACTTCACTCTTTACAAGTTCTATCAGAGGTACAAATATTTTTAACTTCTGGACTTTTGATTCAAAGCTGAAAGGGGAAGGGGACTTGTTGGAACCTCTTACCTCTTGAGCTGGTGCTTTGAGGATAACTGGGTCAACTGTTGGTCTTTTCTGTCTGATGTTCTGTGAGTCTGTTGGGACAACAGCTTTTTGGGCAGGATTCTCCTTGACATTGTTTGCTTTTGACCTCAGATTATATCTTTGCTATTCATCAGTTTGTAGAACAGCGTCTCTGTCCTACCTTGGACTGTTTTGGTCCTGCAACAATGATTCTTCGTAGGTAGCCAATGTCAAAAAGGCAGCACTGACTTTATCTTCCATGTAATGAATTTCATCCTCTTCTTCAAACTACTCCTCCTCCATGACTACGTTTTGAAAAGGGGCCTTAACTTTCTGTTCTTCATTTGGTTCTTTACCCCTTTGAATGATTTGCAATTGTTCATTTGCTCTTCTGAATGGATTTGGATTTCTTGGAGCAAATGTGTTTGGAAGCCTTGCCTTCCCAGAGTTCTGCTCAACCTTCAGCTTAGATATCTCAGCAGCCAGTGACTCTATCATTCTGGTCATTTTGTCTAATTTATGTTCTGAAGACGAAGCAGAGGAAGAAGAAGCCTCACCTCTCTGACTCCTTCTGTCAGCATGGCTTTTGAGCTTTTCTGCAGCAATGATATTTGACTCCACCTCTAAAGCTGCATCTTGCATATCAGCCAAAGTGGCACATCTTCTTTCCCTAAGGAGTAGGCAGAAATCAGAGTCAAAAGCATTGGCATAGGTGAGTTTGGCAGAAGTAGGGGTTGGCTTTACATCAACTGGTATTTTACTATACATATGATTGAATCTTTTATTAAAATCAAGGAATGATTCCCCATTTTCCCTCTTGAGGTTTCCAAACTCAGTATGATAATCTAGCAAGTCTTTTTTATCTCCCAAGTGCTTCAAAAATGCATCATCCAATGCTTCAATGTCTGCTATAGATCTAGGTGCCAGTTCTCTGAACCATTTTTTAGCCTCTTCATCAAGGCTCTGGACAAAAACTCTCATCCACACGTCATCTTGATTGATATCCAGGTTATCAGCATAACTATAAAAAGATTCAAGGTGTTCTTCAGCTGTCACTCCCTTTGTACCAGTGAACTTAGGCATGTATTTTTGGTATTCTCCTGCAGGCATGGCATTCAAAGGAATAGGCAAGACCAAGGGCCTGTACCTAGCAGCGATGATTCTTTCCATCTTCGTGGGAGCTTGTTGGCCCGCCATGGATGGGATATGTGGAAGGATACTAGCAGATTGAATAGAAGGAAACAATGGAACGGATGACAGAGACGAAGGAGTATGATGGACTATATGGGAGACTCTCTTTGGACTGAGATCCAAAGGGGAACTAAATGAATGAGGAACTCTATGAATCTCTGAAGGTATTTCTTCACTAACAACATTAGGCTTTAGATCTTCAAATTGTATATTCTCAGTTATAACTTTCTCTTGCAGAGATACATAAGATTTTTTAGGCTTACTTGATCCTGATGCTCCTTTCTGTGATGTTTTCTTCGACTTGACAATCTTCTCAGGGTCAGGCACTGGGTCAGCTGGTGATTTCTGAGGATTTCTCCGGGTACGCTTCACAAACTGAGCCAGAACTGTAATGTGGAGTCGCCACCAGGTTGGTCCGCCAGTAGAGTCGCCAGATAGATGATTACAACCAGAAATGTGCCCAGACTTTGTCTATCATCAAAATATGGAACTATGTCATTCTCCTAGGGAAGCTGAGCTTCAATCTCCTCTCCCCGGCAACGGCGCCAATTAATGTTATCACCCCAAGAAACTCTCCTAGGTTGTAGCTCAGAGATGCTCGGGACATTACTGATTCAACTTAATGTTGTAGATGGATGAATCGAAGGAATGATGCTTGTTCAAGCCAGATAACCACTCCTACTTTGCTTGACTCCAGACATGCCTGAACACCCCCAGACTACAAGGCTTTAGACCACCAATTACTCATGATTTAAGGATCGGGTGAATATGGAGAATACTGACCACACCAGCAGATGCACAAGACCATGTGATGGCTAGCTGCAACCAGTAAAGAGGTCTGCAAATCTAATTCCCTAATGCACAGACGGATGATAGCTCTCTGGCATTAAGTGAAAAGAAACTTGAATAACTCATTCACTGATACATACAAGATTTTAACACAGAGGTAGGATGACAGCTCCTCTAATGCTAAACATCAAGAGTTCAGGAAAATTGCATAACAAGCACAACCTAGAACAGAATAGGAATGGACGTGAGAAATTAACAGCAAAAGAAGCTTGTATTAGCTGAAAATGAAGATGAGACGCTGCAAGTGTCAAAGCAGTTACAGTCTCCAGAAGTTGAACCTTACATCAAAACAACAACCATCAACCCTGATTACCTCTTGTTTCTGGGTATATATCGAGTTTGAATACAAAGGCGCTTGGCCATTCTAAGTATGGAGGGGTCATAATTGACCACCAACCGCTTTAACTGCCTGGCAGAGCTTCTGAGTGCAATTCGCCTGCTTTAATGAATAAATCCGATCTTCTCAGGTGCTCTGCTGTCCTTTGAGGTGGCTGAAGCATCGTAAAGGATAAAATTCCATAACTGCTAAATGTATTTATCTGCTCGAGGTTCATCTTTTTCCTCCTTGGGTACACAGTGAGTTGAATGTGGTTGTTGAGGAGCTACTGCGCCGAGTACTAGATGCTGGCCACCTTCGTCCTTTCGGTAGTATGGAATGGTTAAGGACATGGATAGTCGAGACGAATGGAGGAAGAAGATTGGCCGTTAGATTTGGCGGATCGACGGGGGGAAGTGCTATTGCTCGCACTGTCGTTGGGGGTTGGACGGTAATCGTACAACGATGTGTGATCCCACTCAATGTATGACGCGTGGTGGCGGGGAGCGGACGAAACCACATTTGATCGCGAGTTATCGTGCGGTCAGTTTGTGGGCACGGGGAGAGCGAACGTCGTCCGATCGCGGTGGAGATGATTGGACGGTGTGGATTTGATCACACAGGCTTATGTCGGATGTGACGGGGAAAGAGTTTGTAAGTGTGCGTGGTCATGTGAACATAGTTATATGATGGTTTAAGCTCCGCACTCTGGGTTAAGAGCAACAGTTCCTTTATGTGGTCTTTAACGATAGACTCGGGAAATGGAAGTGAGACGAGGGTGAGTGAGGTGAAGGGAAGGGCGAGCCTAGCTGGTATAGGCCTCTTCTGAGCAAACCGAGAACCAAACTAACTCCGGCTTCTTGAATATTAGCAACATGTAGCAGAGCTAACAAGGGCTAGTAGCAGTCAGGACACAAGAGTAGATGCAACACAAACACAGTTGATTTGGTATTTTAGATGCTTCTCATGCACAAGAATAGTTGAGAGGGAGTTGCAGTGCAGATGCAGAGTTGGCAGCAACACAAATGCAATATCAGAGATGCGCAATGGTTGGTGTTTAGTGGCAAACAATCACAGTGGCTAGACATCAGTAGCATGACAGAGGGTGATACAAAGATGGGGTGTTGTAGCAACAGTGCAATACTAGAACAACTTCCTCGCTAAGAGGGAGTGTTAGTTTTTGAAGCATCAGAGCTATTCTGGTCTTGAAACTTTGTGGAAAGGCTAAAACATAAGAGTTCTCCATAACCCATAAATAATTTCTGGAAATTCCACCTAGAAGTGTCTCAATTAGATTATTAGCTTATTTTTAAATATTTCCTAAGTCTAAACTTAGGAAAAGGGGTTAATTAATTAGAATTAATTGAGATGAGGTGTGAATCATCTAGAAATTCACATGGATCGACCCAAATATGATCTTAGCCCTTGATTAAGTTTTAATCTTGGTCATTGGAGTCCCAATAGAAGATTATAAGAATAAGTCAATAGGTAGATGTGGAACACACACTCGAGGTCGATTTCCTTGGAGAGTTCGATTTTCCAAAGAGCAGTAGTAGTTACCGAAAGAGTTTCGAGCTAGAGAAGGAAGCGGAGACAGAGACGAGCAGGGATAGTGAAGCCGGAGGAAGATTTTCTAGATCTGGTGAGTACTTTGTAGAGTGGCCGAAATTTTCTCTAGGAGGCTATGCAAAGGCAGTGCAAAAGCCTCAAAGAGCAATTCGATTTTGCTAAGGTGAAGTTGGTTTTCAGTTTTAGAAGCCGGAAAGCATTTCCAGAATGTCGAAGAGATAGTTTCCTAGTCAGGAGCAGGCATGACAGCTAGATTAGGAGTCGATTTAGGCATCACGTGTGGCATGTTGCTCCAGAGTGATGCAGAGCTTGTGCAAGCCCAGTTGGATGACTAGCTTTTTAGAGGTCATAAGGTGCCGGGATTTCTCAGAGGGAGGGTAATTTCCCTCAGATAATTTTTGCCAGTATTTTCTCTGCAGGATTGCCAGTTTTCGACATCCAAGTTGTACTTAGATTATTTCACTGTTGCATAATAATGAAAACCCTCAGCTGCTGCACCGGTTTTCCCAGCTGGGTTTTTTCGGGGACTTTTGTTCAAAAATAACTGTGTCAAATTTATGTATGTGTGTGCCAGTATTTTCTCAGTTTCCAGTGTATCTTCTGTACTATGTTTATTTGTGAAGATTATAGTGTGATTAATTTGTTGTTGCCGTAGCAATAAATTGAATAATTAATTTATTAGTGAGAAGAATTAATTCCAGTTGCTGCAATAGAATTTCAGTGGTGAAATTTTCACAGTGTTTGCTTCCTTGAGTCCTTTGAGATCAACATCCTTTCCATATCATGCAAGAATGCTTCTCCATGTAATCATTTTTACTCAATGTTCTTGTTGTTGCTCAAATCATACACGAGAAATGCGACAACGCTTAGGGCGGGGCTATCACTCTGATCCTGACCCTTTCTGTTTAAGTCTTCTCCCTACAACAAGCTAATGGGGGTAGTCCCTATGGATGGAGTGATGAGTTCGGGGGACACATCTGAATGGCCTAACAACTTGGTTAAGGATGACTGGCAAGTTTAATTATTTAGCACAATCTGATTAGATTCAAAGTTTTTTGTGTGAGACTAGTGCCTTAGGATTCAATTTACTTGCACAATATAATTTAATTTCCAAGTTACCAGACGAGAAGTTGCTACTAGGATGAAAACCATCCTATATGAGATGTGACACCTAAAACTAAGTGAAATGCAAACTCGTGCTTAATTTTAGATTAAATGCGTATTCTAAGTGAATCCTTTCTCTCAATTGTTTTGAAGTTAGTCTCAAATGTAGGTTGTAGAGAGAAACCCACGGGAAGAAGGCTATGGCCTTATTAACAATACCTACCTTGGAGTTCTAGCCACCCGAGTGCCTTTGATGCTCCAAGGACTGTGGCCCTGATGACTGCAAGGTCATCGTGTTAACAACAAGTGAGGGTCTAAACTTCGTAAGTTGTGTGAGAAAGGTGGTCCCATCTTCTTTCTGTTGAAGGAAATGTATCTAGGTTTGGTCTTCATAAATGTACTTTTGATATTTGTATTTATTCAAGAAAACTTAGAGGAAATATTATTTCTATAATATATGTCAATGAGTTTCTTGCTCATTGAAATAGGTCTAGCACAAGTTAAAGTGCTCAAGTGAGTCAAATAGTCAAAAGAAAATGTTGAAGATCTTAAGGGCATGTTGCATCATGTATATGTTTGTATACAAGTGAAAGAATACTCCTCCAAGCAAAGTCAAATCTACTCCAAAGCAAAGGCGCCATCAAAGAGTCTCCTCCAAGTATGTGACACCACCAAAGAAGCCATTCGAAGTAAGCATAACAAGTCGGCCTAAAAGGAGGGATAGTCCTCTATAAATAGAGGCTGTCCACTCCATTACAACATCAACCAAGCAGCTCTGAAATCTACGAAGAAAAGAGGCTAGGGCAAGGGTAACGAAGGACGAAGAAGAGGTATCCTAGTGTAGCAAAGGAAGGAGAAGAAAAGCCGAAGTGAAGAGCGCTGTTTCTAGGGATAGAAACAATCAAACGTGCAAAGAAAGGGTGGTCAAGTCTGCGGGTATGACAACAGGGACAAGCAATCCATGAATTAGTGTTGTTTGGGTTTGAAACTAGGCCTACGAGGCCTCCCAAGTCAAGCGAAGAAGCCTATCTCTCTAGCGAAGGAAAAGGACCCTAATTCTCTAGGTCACCTCTTACACGTGCGAGAATTAGGGCTGTAGTGCTGTCACACTAATCCTGCCACTATACATCAAGAAGGAACTTGGATGATCAAGAGAAGGAAGGAGTATCCTTAGGTGAAGGATATAACTAAGTACAAAAGATGAGGTATCTCTTCTAGAAGGTCTACTAAGAATGAAGTGCCGAAAGAAGGACGAAGTGCCAGAGAATGAATGTGTTCTTGAACGAGGTGATAGAAGAAGTATACATTGAACAACCAGAGGGTTTTGAGACACATGAGAGGAAAACTCATGGATGTAGGTTGAAGAAAGCCTTGTATGGGCTTAAACAGGCGCCTAAAGCATGGTACAGTCGAATTGATGGTTACTTGCAGAAGATGGGATTCGTTAAGAGTGATGCAGATCCCAACCTCTACTATATGATTGTAGAGAATGAGCCTCTAATTCTGGTGTTATATGTGGATGACCTTTTCCTGACAGGTTCATCCAGGCTGATCAAAGATTGCATGGAAAACCTAGCTACAACATTTGACATGAAGGATTTGGGACGAATGCATTGTGTTCTGGGGTTGGAAGCCTAGTAGCAAAAGGGTGTAATTTTCTTTGGACAAGGGAGATACATTACATAAATTTGAAAAAGGTTCAGATTCCAGGATTGTAGACCCATGGCCACTCCAATGATTACCACCTGGAAGAAGATTGATGCGTCTAAAGATAAAGAAGTAGATCCCACCTTGTATAGGCAATTCATATGGTCCTTGATGTATCTGGTCAATACCAAGCTAGACATCTGTTACGCTGTCAACTCCCTCAGTCAGTGCATGGTGAAACCAAAGAGGGCACATTGGGCAACAACCAAGCATGTTCTCAGATATATACGAGGAACAGTCGAGCATGGATTAATGTACACCCAAGGCAATGATATCAGGCTGAGTGGGTTCACTGACACAGATTGCGCTGGAAGTTCAGTAGATCGGAAAAGTACCACTAGGTACTGTTTCAACATTTTATTAGGAATGACCTCTTGGTATAGTAGGAAACATAAATTTGTAGCTCTGAGCTCAGCTGAAGCTGAATATATGGCAGCTAGCACAACATCGTGTGAAGCCATATGGCTTAGGAAGTTTCTTGTGAATCTATTCAGGAGAAGGATGGAAGTGACCAATATATTGTGTGATAATCAGAGTTGCATCAAGCTCTATGAGAATCCATTTTTCGTGAGCGGGCGAAACAGATTGACATTTGTTGATTTGGGGTAGCATCGGATGTGCTCTAGCCATGAAAATTGGTGGCGAGGCTAAAGAACATGAGATCTCCAAGACCCATAAATGGTTTGGGTAGATTCTACCTGGTTAAGGAGATATTAAAATAATTAATATTTTTAATGGTGTTCCTAAGTCTAAACTTAGGAAAAATAAAATATTAATGGGTATTAATAAAAACTAGGTTAGAAGGTTCTAAAGGACATGGATCAAGCCAAATCTAATTTTAGCCATTGATTAGAGATGTAATCTCGGCCATTGAAGGACCAACAGGAAAAGTATAAGAAGAGGCTTGAGGGTCAGTTGGAGAATACACCATAGTGATTAATCATTCGATTTTCTAGAGTGGGGTTTGCTAAGAGAAATCGAATCAGTGATTAGTTTGCAGCAAGGGGCAGTGAGTGCGAGGCAAAGAGGCAAAGATAGTGCCGAAAGACTAGCGCAGAGGCAGAGAGGTAGACGCAAAGCTAGAGGGAGCCACGCAGAGGCTAGGAGGGACTGCACAGAGGCCAGAAGGGCTTGCGTCATCCACAAAGAGGCTACAAGAGTGACGCAGAGGGTTAGAGAGGTTGCGTAGAGCCTCAGAAGGTTGACGCAGAGGCCAGGAGGGCCGACGCTGAGCTTCAGATTGTGCTGGAGAGGGTTTTCGTGGGGTAGACTTTACGAATATCTGCTTCCGAATAGAGAGGTAGTACTATTGGTTTGTAGATTTCTGTGGTGTGGTTTTTGAGATTCTGGATTCGGATATTCCACAGTGTTCATTTTCATCTTGTCGACATTTCGAGTCTAGAACAAGACTCGCAACGTCGACAAGATGAAAATGAACACTGTGGAATATCTAAATCCGGAATCTCAAAGAGGTATTACTGCCGGATTATTCTTTGTTGGGTGAGCCAGTTTGGCACCTAGTTGTACTTAAAAAGACTGCATAATAATATAACCATCAGAATTGCTGCATCGGTTTTCCGAAGTTGGGTTTTTTCAGGGACGATTGTCCAAAAATAACGGTGTCACTTGTGTGTTTGTCTATTTCTTTCAGCGGTTGATTTGTAGATGGTTGAGACTATATTGTGTTTATTTCAATGTTTATATGGTTAAATAACTTGTTAGTAATTAAACAAGTAGGTGAAATAATCCAGAGAATACAGATAAAATTTCTAACAGGTAATACTTAGAAATTTCAACATGGTATCAGAGCGTGTTGCAGATCACAGGAGAGCTGAAGGCGCTAGCTGAATCAGAGCATTTGCAGCAGAAACAACTGTCCAGAGTGACAGAAGCTATTCCTAGTAGAAAGCAACAGAGAAGGGTTGACGCCGAGGGCCTGCGTCATCAGTTTGAGCTAGAGAGAGGCCAGTGCAAAGGCTAAGGAAGGCAGAAAAGGCTCACAAAGAGCCACACAGAGACCAGGAGGGTTGACACAGTTGGCCAAGGGAGCAATTCAGCCAATGCTAGGATTGCGTAGAACCTAGAGGCTCAGTGCTTTAGTTGCTGGGGCATAGGAAGCTGTGGGCAGACTGTGGGGAGTGACGCTGGTGGGGTGCTGGTGCTGCCGAGACAGAACAGTACCTAATAGGGCAAAACCAAGGTAGAGTGAGGCGCTACCTAGGCGGATTTCTAGCCAAGAAATCCAGATCAGTGTTGCAGCTGCATAGGAGATCGGAGAGGTGCGACTTGACGGTTGGCAGGCGGATTTCTAGGAGGGAAATCGAGACTCAGAGGGAGTCTAGTAGAGAACTTCTAGGAGGGAAGTAGATACCCAGAGGAGTCGAAAAGAAGAGTAGAGAGATGGCCATGAACGGACTGAGGGATCAGGACAGGCTGGATGGGGTGTCCAACTTTGTCTTTTGGAAGTCCAGGATCCTGTCCGTTCTAGATAGACATCGCATCAAGGCCTTCGCCTTGAGAACCATGGCTATCCCAGTTGACCTAGTTGAAAATGAAAGGTATGAGGATGCGATGGCCAAGGTGAAATGCATAATCCTTGATGGGGTCAAGGATCATGTGGTCCAGCATATTGCCGAGAAGGAGATGACAAAGGAAATGTGGGACACCTTGAAGACATTGTATCAGCACACTTCCGTGTAGAGGAAGACGCTACTAGAAAATTAGCTGCGGTCATACCAGATGTAGAAGGGGGAGCAGATAGATCACTTCCTCGGTAGATTGAAGGAGATCCGAGACCAATTGACTTCCATAGGGGTCACACCGAATCAGGAGTTGATGGTGAGGACTGCTCTAAACACTGTCTCCGAGGAGTGGGAGACATTCGTCTAGAGTATTCTGGGTAGAGTTAGTTTTCCATATTGGAATGAATTGTGGGCGGCTCTTTGCCAATAAGAGATCAGACAGTTGACCAAGACGGAAAGTAGCAGTAAAGGAGCTCGGGTCAAGACAAAGGAGGAAGAGGATGCAACTCTGGCGTCTGTGGGGAAGCAGGAAAAGAGGAAGAAAAAGGACCTCTTCAAGATAAAGTGCTTCAACTGTGGGTAACTGGGGCATTATGCGAGCTAGTGTCCGAGGAAGAAGAATAAGGGAGAGGCGTCTGACTCCAAGTCAACGCCATCGAAGGTGGAAAATGAGGTAGAGGAGGATGACGATTGTGCCATGAGTGCTCATGTACCTCTAGAGAAGAGGTGGGGAGACATCGAGCTGTAGTAAGGAACAATGTTTTAAGACTCCGACTCCGACTCCGACTCGGCCGAGCAATGACTCCGACTCCGACTCCGAAACGGTAAT
>APFE031065524.1:0-56330 GCA_000404065.3 Pinus taeda
TTTATTATTAAGGGAGGGATGTTACAGGGAGGCAGACCCGAAATGCATATGAGCTACGGTTAATAATTTTTTCGGGTCCGTCATATAAGACTCTCTTTTAAAAACTGGGACTGGAACATTTTATCGAAAACACAAGGGAATACATGGGAAAACTCACCGCTGACCATAAGGCCGGACTTGAAAAATTATGGACACATGCGTATAATTATCGCCGGGTCCGCCATATCGCCCTTTTTCATATCGCATGGGCTTCACTTTCTCTGACCGTCGATTGTGATTAGCGATAGGGGAAAGCGGATTCGAAATATGTATGAGTTGTGTTTAAGAATCCCTTCAGATCCGCAACATAAGCTTTCCCTTTGAGAAACCCCATCCACAACGCATTATCACAATACAAGGGAATACACGAGAAAACCCGCGGCCGAGCATAGGGCCGGACTTGAAAAATTATGTACCTGAATTGATAGTTATCAGCGGGCCCGGTATATCATGGTATGCCTTATATATAAGCCTCGGACCCTGCCAATTGCGATATGAAATGGGGAAGCGAACCCAATAACGTATATATTTTACTTTATAGTCTTGTTGGGTCTGCTATATCACATCGACCTTATGTATAGGCTTTGACTCCCACCGATTGCGATATGCGAAGGGCTCCAGACTCGAAATATATGTATTCTAGTTAATAAAGCCGTCGGGTCCGGTGTATTATGGTAAGCGTTGTGTGTCAATGTTAATTGAGATAAGCGAAAAGGATGAGTTATGCATGTTTTGCGAAGTATTTAAGCTGTAAAGAGTTATGATGGGAATAATGATGCAATAGAGGGTTTTGTGGATTGAAAAAGTCCCAATGAGGATGTGAATGAAGGGCTTAGAAAGGGTTATAGATGAGTCATGCAGCAGGGATTTATTAAGGGGGCCTTAACCATTTAAAAATTGAAGATTTGACTTGGCAAAGAGTTAAAATCCCTGGGATAAAACAGATTATTCGGAGGGGTGCAAGATCAACTTCTAGGGGACCCATTCAAAATTTCTACCAGGGAAAATTTTAATAAGGTGGTTTTTGTGGCCACAACAAAAGGAAAATCCTCTCTGCGGACAGAGACGATCCCTCCAGCCCAATGAGTGGGTCTAGCAACAAACAAGACATTCTACAAGACATTTTCCTAGACTGTAATTGAAATTAAAAAACAGGAAGGAGACCTACCTCGTTCTGATGCTATGATGTATTCCTTTGTTGAAGATCTTAATCGCTTGCTCCCTCATGTTCAATCCTTGTTGCTCATGGTGTTTGAATACCTGAATAAGAGACCATGAAGAAAACAAAACATAAAAGTGCAACCAACATAATTCAAATGTAATCCACTTAACATATCAAGGAGCATTAAGATAAATGAAGCATCAACACAAACATTTATGGAAAGTGAACTAACAGTTGTATATATTAAGAAACTGAAAAGGGAAGCATACAACCTATGCCTTGATGTTGAGGCCGTCCTTTGGGTGGATGTCCAAGTCCAAGAAAAGACTCTTCAAACACTCCTTCTCCAAGCTAGAAAGGGAAACATGTAAGCATAATCTCAGCATAGGGATGCAAGGATCCATGACCAATCATTTGGGAATGGAAGGGGGTGAATTTATAGGAAGGGAGAGGGAGTTAGGATCTCACCAAAAATATATGAAGGTCCACATATCAAGGAGGAAGCTCATAAGGATAAGATCAAAGGGTAATATTGGGAGAATTCGACCACATCCACAACGAACAACATCCAAATCGTCGTTCTAGAAGCCTATAGATCATGAAGCTTCTCCTCCAGTTTGGGAAAACATGCCAAAAGGAGGCCAATGCGAGTTTTCCTATGAAAACCCACGCTTGCAGCGCAAGTGTATAACTAAGTAACCTGCCATCAACACGGGCAGGCAATGGAGAAAAACACGTTGATGCCAGAAATTAGGTTTTAAGGCAATTTTCTCCAGAATGATTTCAGGGTTGTTTTCCTTTGATTCTTTAGGGATGTTTTGGTTTGCATATCATGGTGGATATTCTGCATAGTAGTCAATGTTTTGGCACTCTGGGATATGGCACGGGAAGTGAACAGGAGACATAAAAAAATACTGTGTAACAGAGTTGGAGATGATTCTCCCCTATCTTCATAGGGTTAGAGATGCTACTCCCCTATCTAGTTGATGCAAAGTATACCCCAGTTGGCATCATACCCTCAAGCAAGACTTGTTGGGAATATCGCTCCCCGTTTGACCAACAGGTTGAGAGTGTACTTGAGGTGTACAACCCAATTCGATTATGATGTAGGTTTTCTACCACATGACCATTGAGAGTTATTGATGGGAAGGTCGGTAGGCAATAGGATTGGGTTGAGACTTGTTCCCCTTTTGAGATTCCAAGTTGAGAATGAGCTCCCCGATGAGATTCCAGGGTCGAAGATGTGCTCCCTTGTATGATTAAGTTATCCTATTGATCAGTATGGGTGGAAGCTATTGTTCCCCGATTCATATTGTTTTGGATTTGAGAAATTTTCAGCATATAGAGTTGAGTAGAGACAGCCAAAGCATGAGGACAACATGACAAGATGATGTGATGGTCAACAAACATATATTTTCAAGTGGAATTCTTCCTAGTTGAGAGGGAGTGTTAATTTTTGCAACTAGGGTCAAATTTCACCTTGGACAACTTAGATGACTAAGATGATGATTGCATTAATTCCTCTTTTAGAGAGGACCAAAATCGACTTAAACATCACCCCATTTGGATAAGTGGAAGTTCATTTTTGAATTATTTTATTCACTCATGTATAATGGAATGGGTCGGACCTATGCACATGTGAAATTGGTTAGGTCGACCTTAACCCCAAGTGGACCCTCATGAAAGCCTATAACTAAAAGCGACCTCAAGCTCATTTCTACACATTGATTAAGCCATCTTATACTCTTCTCTTTTGTTTTGGTTCGCACGGGTCTGACGGATGAAGTTCGTGCAAGGGTCCGAAATCACAAGGGTGAAGCTCACACAGATCTAGGGTTTCTGTTTCTCGGATGTAGGCACGTAATTAAGCTTTTTCACCCCCGATGCACACATATAGTAACTAAGGGAGCGTACAGGAAGTCTCAGATGCTCGCAGAGAGGCTTGAAGGGAGCGTCTAGGGTTTCAGAGGTAGACTAGATAGTATTATTCCCCGGACGCTTGCTCAGAGTGGTCAAGGGAGCGTCTAGGCAGTCTCAGACGCATGCACAATAATTGAAAGAGAGCGTCTAGGGGTTTGGAGCATATCTGAGAGGGTTTGACCCCATACGCACGCACACAGTCTTCCTGAGAACATCTAGGCAGACACAGATGCCCTCACATAATGGCTGAGGGAGCGTCCAAGAAGTTTGAAATGCACGCAGTCAATCTCATTGGGAGTATCCTGGATTTTGATATAGGGTTTGGGAGTTGCTTTCAGTTGGCTTTAGTGATTTGGTGGATCAAGGGTTTCTCTCTACTATTCTGTAGATCTACAATCTGTTTTTGTAAATCTTTGCTGCAAATTTATGTATTAGGATCATTGTAATCTTTGCTGAAAACTTTGTATGACAATCTAATAAAGAAGAAGATTTGAAAGGGTTTCCCCCTTGTGGGGTTATTCCCTGATTTTGGACCAATCTTTTGTCTCTTATGGTTGTGCTTTTGTCTTCTTTGTCATTGCATATATTGTTCCGTCTTCAGTTACAGTTTATGATTGGTCACATTGCTAATAATTGGATGCATTGTTAATGAAGAAGTAAATTGGGCTAAAGTAATTGATACAACATAGAACAATATGAAAAATTAACACTTGGACCATCTCGTTACCGCTTAGGGCGACCTCGTTACCGGTGGTTCTCTCCACACATCCAATATCTCAAGATCACAAGCTTAATCATAACATAACAAGCATAAACATATGCAACATAACATACGAATAATCAAGTATGCTTCTTAGTTGTTCTTTCTCACATATTGTGACCACACTTATTACTACTCCTTTATTGTTCCTTGTTGCTGCTCCTTTGCCTTTGTTACTCTTGTTGTTCCTTTGCCTTTGATTATCTTTTTCCTTCTTTGCCTTGTTGTTGCTCCTTTTCCATCAATGACAACAATGCCATCAACCTTCCCCTTTGACATTGATGGCAACATTATTATCCTCCCCCTTAGAGTCATCCCTCATATTTCTCCTGAGAATTACTTCTATTTTCGGCTTCATTTCTCCTGCCAACACCTCCCCCTTTAACATCAATGACAAAGGGTTTTTGTAGGAAAAAGAATGAACATACTATATTTGATTTAGTTTTATTTTGAAATACATGAAAGGGATTGATCTTTGTTGTTTTAAATAAATGAAAGGAATACCTTCATTGCATAGAACCACCTTGTCTATGTTAAAAAATGCTACTTTGGATTCATAACTGATAATTTGATTTGATAAACATTCATTACCTTTGCACCCAACAAGCATCAACAATAGCCAATGTAATAAAATTTTTGAGGATTTATTTTTAATCCTTGGCAGGCCTTCATAATTCTGATGTCGTTGATCTACTCCAAATTGATGGAATGCATAATCCTCACCTTGACACTGCTGACTCTTGAGTCTTGAGAGAACTTCAACATGGATTGGAGAAAACTACCATGGATGTGAAGGTGCATCCTGGCTGCTTTCTCAAACCTTTGTTGTTCATCATTTTTTCTCACCTTTGTGAAAAAGTCTTGATCCATACAAAGCATTTTAAACCATCTTCTACTAGACTGACATGACTGCATGTAGATAAAACAACAATGAAAGCGTTGTCGTTTGGATTTATACCTTCCCTTTGCATATTGTAAAACAATCTGAGAACATAGTCACTGTTGATTTTTGTGTAGCTTGGGAGGTACTCCAAGCCCTAGTGTTCGAGGGTTGGAGGTCAAAGCACCCCAAGTAGGCTTTTGGGTTTAGAACCCAAACTTGGGGTTTTCACCCATAGATGTTTGGGCCAAAGTGGTGACGAGTCTTCAACATGTGATGGATGAGGATGATAGCTCTTGGCGAGACGATTCTAATGCAATGAGAATCATTTGATTTCGAGTCGTCGTTGAGTTATGAATTTTTGAAGTCATATGTTGGGGTTGTGACTTATGAGTTAAGGTCAACCTAAGGATATTTTAGGCTTGTGACAATTGGACAACCCCTAGAACATGATGTTTTGGAGCCCTTTCTATGTGTATAAATAGAGAGGTGAGATGAGCCATTTTACTCATCCATTTTTGCCTCACAAGAGCTCGTTGGAGAAGGAGAGACACCTCTATTCTTGGCCATAGAAAAGAAGGACAAAACAACAAAGAGAGGTGAGATGAGTCATTTTACTCATCCTTTTTTGCCTCACAAGAGCTCGTTGGAGAAGGAGAGACACCTCTATTCTTGGCCATAGAAAAGAAGGACAAAACAACAAAGAGTTAAGGGTTGTTAGAGCTTCTTGGTGACTGCGTAGAGGGTTGTTCTATACTATAGCCAAGCTGAAGATGAAGACGGTTTAACGCAGGTCTGTTTGGGGCAGAAAAGAGGTAAGTTAACTCGTGTTTATGCAGGCCGAAAGCTGCAGGATTGTTGTGTTAGGCCACATGACATAACACCACAAAGAAGTGTGTGCGTAGTACTATTTGGGGTTGAATTGTGCCCTAACCTCTTGCATAGAGGCAGAGGGTTCACTTAAGGAGAGGCCGTAGTAAAAGGGATTTTTTTTGGTGGGTGGTTAAGGGCTGGTGTAACATGCCTTGATGCCCTAACCAATCACAGTTACAACAACAAGAAGACAACAGACCTGGAGCAACATTATCTTGTGTTGGGCCATAGTCTTGACCAGTGCGTGGATCGGTTTTGATGGGCAATTGTAGGAGACCTTAGGAGTTGTTTGGAGGATCCCACATGGACTATTGGGAAGTCTACCAAGTAGCCAAGGTGACAACATGCACATTAGATTGGAAGGCAAGAGGACAACAACAAGGAGTGTTATAGGTGTTCCCTTGGATGATGGCTTGATGATGACCTAGGTGAGGACATATTGATGTGCCTAGATTTTTGAAATAGCTCCTCTATTGTAGAGAAAAGGCAGAATGGTGGACTCTGTGGCAACCATGTGTAAGGGTATCCTCAGTGTGGGGATTCCCTATCTAGGTGCAGATGCTACAACATGGACTTGGTCTCTCGTGGACTGTTGGAGGGCAGCGTGAGAGTAGACCAAGTGTGGACGATATTGGGAACTTATGGTCTACTAGAGGACAACATGATAATATCCAAGTTGGAGTCGAAGTGCAAAACCTTGATGGACAAAGGTGACTGCTAGCCTGACGGTTGATGAGCTCAAGGGTTGATGAACTAGAGGAGCAGTTGAGCAACCCTAGACTTGTATGTGGAGAAGGACTTCTACTGTAGATGATGGGTAGTCGTCCTAGTCCGTTTTCATTGTGGGAAGATGCACATCTTGCAGTGATAGGTGGCAACCCTTCGTGGTCTATGTTGGTATTAATTGGAGCAGCGCAAGAAGACCATAGTGGGTTGATGTCCCTGACTAGCTGAGGAGAAGCAGTGGGCAATTGAGAGTTGTTTACAATTGGAGCTCTTAACAACTCGACAGGAGTCTCGATGTGTTGTTCCCTTGACGGACTAAGGCACAACTAGAGAACAGATTGATAGTTGAGATTCAATGGTAGGAGCTGCAAATCGAGAGTCAAAGGACTGGGAAGGTATAGGGTATGACCAAGGGGAGTTGAGATATTTGACTTCATCAGCCAAATGGTCAGAGTATCTTGTTGAGGGTAGATTGGTTGTCGATGGACTGACACCAAGCCTCAATTTGTATCTTGTACTAGTGGATGTATGAGGGCCATTATCCTTGGTATAGTAGCCCTAGACTGTTGTCTTATATCACTTGGAATAATATAATGAAGTTGCGTTGAAAAATGTAAAAAGTTTTCTATATTCTGTGCATGTGTGATTTACTGCTATTTTATTCTGCTGTGCAAAGTAGTTTATGGTTGATATTCTTGGTCTGGTAGTGTCAATGATTTTAAGACTCTAACTTATTCCCAAGGTCGTGGAAATTCAACTTGGTATCAGAGCGTATCTAAGCTACTTTGAGAGACAATGAATCAGAGTGTGCACAACGAAGCAACTCAGAGGGAGTTGTTGGTGTCTAGATCATGGAGTAGAGGGTTCAATTGAAAACATGGAGATGTGGTCTTGACTCGCTTGGCAGCAAGATTGGATGGGAGTTCTGGTGGATTGGTGGTGAGCCCAGTGAACAACAATTTGTTGTAGGGCAAATTGTTGATCATGGATTTCTGTTGACTGGTCATCGATGGTTGGGCCAACTCGAGGGTTTCTTTGGCATGGAGGAGATCACGTTGATCGAGATGGCTTCCTGTGATGGACTATAAATTGGTAGGCTAAAGTCTTCATCGGATTTTGATGTTGCATATCCGAGATTGGAGGGATTTGCAGGAGTGGTATTTGATCCCGGAGGATGAGTGCTTACCGAGTTGAGCCAGTGGAGATTGTGTAGGCTCAGAGGGAGTCTAGTGTCAGAGGGAATAGCCCTATGGAGGTTTGGGATCTTCAGGTTCAAATGTGATGAGGCAGAGGCACTACCGAGATTATCAGATTCATCTACATGGTATGCTGTAGTGATGCGTTCTAGATGGGTTTAGTGTCATCGTCGGATGATGGATACTTCCTAGTCTTGGAATTAACTCCCTCGCTAAGAGGGAGTGTTGATTTTTTTGTAGCTTGGGAGGTACTCCAAGCCCTAGTATTCGAGGGTTGGAGGTCAAAGCGCCACAAGTAGGCTTGTGGGCTTAGAACCCAAGCTTGGGGTTTTGCACCCATAGATGTTTGGGCCAAAATTGTGATGAGTCTTTGACATGTGATGGATGAAGATGATAGCTCCCAGCTAGAAGATTCTAACGCAATGAGAATCATCCAATTCGAGTTGTCGTTGGGGAGTTATGAATATTTGGAGTCATATGTTGGGGTTGTGACTTATGAGTTAAGGTCGACCAAAGGATATTTTAGGCATGTGAGAGTTGGACAACCCCTAGAACATGGCATTTTGGATCCCTTTCTATGTGTATAAATAGAGAGGTGAGATGAGTCATTTTACTCATCCATTTTTGCATCATAAGAGCTCATCGAAGAAGGAGATACACCTCTATTCTTGGCCGCAGAAAAGAAGGACAAAACAAAAAAGAGTTAATGGATGTTGGAGCTTCTTGGTGACTGCATGGAGGGCTATACTATGCTACAACTAGGCTGAAGATGAAGGGGGGTTAACGCATGCTTGTTTGGGGCAGAAAAGAGGTAAAGGGACTCTTGTTTATGTAGGCTGAAAGATACATGATTGTTGTTTTAGGACACAGGCCATAAGACCACAGAGAAGGGTGTACGTAGCACTGTTTGGGGTTGACTTATGCCCTAATCTCTTGCGTAGAGGCAAAGGGTTCAATTAAGGAGAGGCCGCAATAAAAGGGAGATGTCTTGGTGGGTGGTTAAGTGCTGGTGCAACATGCCTTGATGCCCTATCTAGTCACAATTACAACAACAGACCTGGAGCAACATTATCTTGTGTTGGGTCATAGTCTTGACCAGTGCGTGGATTAGTTTTGATGGGAAGTTGTAGGAGACCTTAGGAGTTGTTTGGAGGAGCCCACATGGACTGTTGGGAAGTCTACCAACCGGTCAAGGTGACAACATGCACATCAGATTGGAAGGCAAGAGGACAATAATAAAGAGTGTTGTGAATATTCCCTTGGATGATGGCTTGATGATGTCCTAGGTGAGGACATATTGATGTTACCAGATTTGTGCAATAACTCCTCTATTGCAGATCAAAGTGCAGATTGGTGGAGTCTGTGGGCAGCCATGTGTAAGGGTCTCCTCAGTGTGGGGATGCCCTATCTAGGTGCAAATGCTACAAAATGGACTTGGTCTCTCATGGACTGTTGGAGGGAAGCGTGAGAGTAGACCAAGTGTGGACGAGATTGGACACTTATGGTCAGTTGGATGACAATGTGATAATGTCCATGTTGGAGACGAAGTGCAACAACTTGATGGAAAAAGGTGATGTTAGCCTAACAATTGATGAGATCAAGGGTTGATGAACTAGAGCAGTTGAGAAACCCTAGACTTGTATGTGGAGAAGGACTTCTACAATAGATGATGAGCAGTCCTCCTAGCTTGTGTTCATTGTGGGAAGATGGAAATCTTGTAGTGATAGGTGGCAACCCCTGTGCCCTATGTTGTTCTTCATCGGAGCATCATAGGAAGACCATAATGGCTGAAGTCCCTGAGTAGATGAGGAGCAACAATGGGAAATTGAGAGTTGTTCACAAGTGGAGTTGTGAACAACTTGACAGGAGTCTCGATGTGTTGTGCCCTTGATGGACTAAGGAACAACTAGACAGTAGATTGATAACCGAGATTTAGTGGCCAGATGGACTTGGAACATTAATAGAGGCAGGAGCTCCAGACTGGGAGTGGAAGGACCGGGCATGTACAGGGTACGATCGAGGGGAGGTGAGAGAGTAGACTTCATCAGCTAGATAATCATAGTATCTTGTTGAGCGTAGATGGGTTGTCGATGGATTGGCACCAAGCCCCAGTTTATATATTTTACTAGTGGATGTATGAGGGTTAGTATCCCCAGTACGAGAGACCTAGACTCTTGTATTATATCAGTTGGATTAATATAACAAATTTGAGTTGAAAATATAAAAATTTCTCTATATTCTGTGCATGTGTGATTTACTGCTATTTTATTCCGATGTGCAAAGTAGTTTATGGTTGAGATCCTTGGTCTGGTAGCATTAGTGATTTCAAGACTCTAACCTAGACCCAAGGTTGTGGAAATTCAACTGTCACCATATCTATGCATAAAAAATCTTGCAATCATTGCATTCCATGTGATCACATCTTTACGAGGCATCTTGTCAATGGATGGCATAAGCGCCATCTATGCTTCCACATTTTCCATACATATCTATAAGGGCGTTTCCAACCAAGACATTAGACTAATATTCATTTTTGAGAATATAATTATGAATCTCTTTACCCCACTGTATTGTCCATATATGATCACAATGGTAACTGAATTGGGCTTCATCCTTGTAAGTTGCATTTCCCTAAAACACTTCAATGATTCATTTCCATACCCATTATGAGCATATCTTGAAATCGTCCCACTCCATGGGACTAAGTTTTGAGTGATACCATTCATTCGTATTCAATTAAAATATCCCAAGGCCTCTTCAAAATTCCTATTTTGTGCATACCGTGTCATCACAACTTTCCACGACACCACTTCTCTTTTAGAAATAATTTCAAACACCTGGCACACATCTTCCATACAACCACACTTAGAATACATTGCAAAAAGCATGTTCTCCACTAGATTATCATACTCCAATCCTCTCCTCCTAAATTCATAATGGATCTTCTACCTCTGTTCCAGATTAGCTAACTCAACCCAGACTCGGAGAACACTTTAAAAAATAAATGGTTTGAGCTTCTAGTTAATGTAAATTTGAAATATGAATTCCAGAAAACTTATGTACATTTATCTGACATTCTCACCATCGCCATGATATTTTTCGATCACACATTACTCACTTATTTTCCGATTCCTCCGCAACCCTTCATTGGTGTTCACTTTCAACACCCTTCAATGAAATCCATCATCAAAATCAAACTACAACAATAATGTCATCACACTCTGCAAAGAAGGCTAATTGAAGGAGGCCCTGAACAATATGCACCAACAACGTCTTGACTCAATCTTGTTGAAGAATATAACTAGTGTCGGTCTTCATAATTGTATTTGAGTCTTGATGTAATGTACTTTCAAAATAAAGAAAATTAATTTTTATTATGAAAGAAAATTATTTATTAAGCATGGGTTTCATGCTTTATCATTTTATTTTTAGGGCAAAGCCTCCATTGTAGGCTTCAAGGGTTTATGTCTTGAGTCCTAGTCCTTGTCTTCATGTAATAGACTCTTCTTGGGTTTTATCTATTAAGAAAAAAATTTCTTTGATGTAAAATGAGTCAAATAAGACTTCTCCACCAAGTTGGCCTTACGGAAGACAAGTCGACCTAATTGGGAGCCGAAAACCACCATATATAGGTAGCTACTCGACCTCATTTGGAGCACAAGACAAGCAAGTTTGATTTGCAGTTGTAGGAAGAGAAAAAGAAGAGAAAAATACCTAAGAAGAAGGAATAAATCACAATGAAAAAGAGGGAAACCTTTTTCTATCAAAAAGAAGCCAAATTTTCTCTCTCTACTGACACACGTGCGAAGTTTTATGGGTTGCAGGAGGGCTGAAAATTTCATAATTGTAGGAAGGCCGAAAATTTGGGAGCTAGAGGGTCAAAATTTTGTGTAGCATCTTGATTGAAGTTGGTTGAGAAGAAGAGACTATTTAAATCTACATAATCATCTTGGAATGTTGACTTGGTGGAGTGAGGAAGGTCTTTTGAAAGGTCTTGGTTTGTCTCAATTTGATTTGAATATATTAGTGGAAGAGTTTAAATGGGTTATTCCCTGTATAAGGGTTTTAGACCTGGTTGAGTGCCTACTTGTGGTGTCATTGATCTTCATTATTTTGATTTGATGAGAAGAAGATAAAGGAACATAAATAAAGCTAACAAGAATATAAGAATATCATAAGTAATTGTCAACATAAAAAATATTTTTTCCTTTTTGATTTTATAACATTGTATCAGAGCTAAGGTAAAAGAAGAGAAAAAGTCAGCTTGAAGATCTATTAAAAGAAGGAAGGATCAAGGAAAGGTTTCAAGACAAGATCATAAGTTGAAGGCTTATTAAATGGAAGAATCTACATCTAGAAAATCCATGGCAACTTCAATGAAGACATAAAATAAGCTAGAAGGGGCCACCAACTATAGAGCATGGAGGAAGAGGATGGATCTCATCCTTGCAAAACACAAAATATTGGATTTTGTTCAAGGAAAGGTGAAGGAACCCATATATGATGTAGGAAAGGAAAAATATAAGGAGACAAATATCTTAGATATGGATCTAATTGTAGATGGAGTAAAAGACAACCTAGTCCCCTATATATCCAATATAGAAACTGCAAAAGGAATGTATAAAACTCTCTCCAAACTATTCACTAACAAGAACATTGTACAAATTTCTTGTCTCAAGAACGAATTACGAACAATAAAGATGACAAAATATGACACTGTATCTTCATATTTTGTGAGGATCTCCTGAATAAGAGATGAGCTCCAATCTATTGATGAAATCATATCAGATAAAAAACTTGTGATTGTTGCTCTGCTACGTCTACCAAAATCATGGAGCTCCTTTGCATCAGGCATTAGTAGTTGGAAATAGACACCATCATTTGAAAAAATGTGGAATGGATGTATTCAAGAAGCTTAGGGCTCCATTCATCAAATTGTGCAACCCTCCCTCTCAAATCATGGAGCTCCAGAACTATGAAAATTTGCCTCCCAGTCACCTCCTTTTGTGCATTGTGCAGTCTCAAGAATCAAGCCTCCAGCCTGACCCCTTTAACTGTACTGCACAAGCCCTAGGATTTTGTCCCTCCAGAACTGTGAAATGGGAAACCTCAAGCCTCAAGCCTCAAGCTTGCCTCCTTGAGCCCCTCAACTATGTAGTCCCTTGCCATGGCCTGCTTGAACTGTGCATTGTGCATTCTTTATCCTTAGTCTTGGTCCTTGAACTCCTGAGTTGTGCAATTGTGCAATTCCTAGTCTCTTAGTCTAGTACCCAGTTCTAGCTCAGCGAGTGATTTTCATGAACCATGTTAGACTAGGGGTTTTCAAGCTAATGTCGTCTTATCATGTTAAAATTGGAAACTAGGGCCAAACTTCATGTGGGTCATCTTATTTATGGCTGAAAATAATTTTATTAGATTCCTCTCGTTGAGACGTGTAAGATTGATATAAAGATCATCCGATTCCGATAAGTATTCATGGAGATATGAATTTATTTTGATTATGGAATTATTATCAAGCCGACCTACAACTCATGTGGGCTCAGAAGCTCAACAGTCACATCTATCCAAACATCATCATTTGTGTATAAATACAAGAGGACTTTTCCTCATTTGCACTCACTTATCTCATCACATCTCTCTCTCTCTCTCTCTCTCTCTCTCTCTCTCTCTCTCTACTACGCAAAAAAGAGTCTCTTCTCTACTGCACAGAAAAGGGTCTCTCTCTCACACATGTGAAGCCAGAAGCTGCTGAAACTGCAAAAGTAAAGTTTGACCTGGGTGGACCAGAAGATCTCCTCATTTGAATTGCACTGTAGGTTCATCTGAACCTCCTCTGAAAGCCACAACTTTTGGTGGTGGAATCAAGTCAATCCGACAAACGGTTTGCAAGATATTGACTGCCATAGTTTGAAGGAAGTTGCTGAAACTGAAGCTGCAACTGTAGAAGTGAAGTTTGACCTACGTGGACCAGAAGATATCCTCATCTGAACTGCGTTGTAGGTTCATCTGAACCTACTCTGGAAGCGCAACTTTTGGTGGTGGAATCAAGCCGATCCGATGGTCGGTTTGTGAGATATCGTCTGCCCTAGTTTGACGATGAAGCTGCTAATGCTGATGCTGCTGATCTAGGGTTTGCTACTGCTGATATAAGTCAGATTTATTGTACTATTTATCTCTGCCGAATTATTGAAGATAAAAGAAGATTTGATCAAATGGTTTCCCCACACATTATGGGGTTTGTCCCTGGCTAGCCGCCACATCTTGTGTCTCTTGTCTTGGCTTGTTTTCTTTCGATCGTTTAATGTTCTATCTGCACTTTATTTTATGTACTTGTGATTGCTAATATGTGGAATATAATAAGAAAAAGAAGTAAATTGTTATAAGCATAGAACATACCATAACTTAACATATCATGAGTGGATTTCAGTTGTAGGGATTATATCTTGTTATGACAGGATGACGAAGAAGGAGACCCTAATAGAGAACACGTCTGTAGCTACAAAGACCAGTTGATCATTGAATGAGAAGAAGAAAAGACACCATGTTACAACAACAACTAGAGATCAAGATCATGATGAAGACTCCCTACCTTCAAGCCTTAACAATGTAAACTTTGAAATGAGAACAATAAACTCAAAACGGGAACTCTGGCAAAAAAAAACCCAAAAAAACATGAAAAACAATGCTAAAAATGAAAAGTGTGTATACGAGAATGATGGTTTTTTTTTTCGGGTCAATTTTCAAGTTTTTTAAAAAATGGCAATAAAACGGATTTTTTTTGTGCAAAAAACAATTGTTTTTGAGGAAAAAGCACACAAATGTTTTTTGTAGAATAATATTTTTCTTTCCTAGGTATATTTCAACATTTTTTAGTTATGACAATAAAGATTAAATAGTGGGATCTGAAACACATTAAAATTCTATCAGTTTTTATCCATGTTGTTAAACATATAATAACATGACGATAAAGATCGTTAAAATTCTAATTGATTTCAACCATAACATTAAAGATGCAAAAGAATTGGAAAATTTTCAAACATAAAATTAAAAAACCATGACATTATGAACAAAATACATGACTAAATTAATCAAAATGCCATTACTTGTAGATTGAATAAAACATACATTATATCTCTAAGTTATTGTTGCATTGTAGATATTTTAAACAATGAAAATCATCATAATTAAAACATATAATCAACAAACATAAAAATGAATTGTAACTTCATTTAACACCATATGGAAATGAAAATTTGTATTTCAAGATATGATGCAAACATCAATTATATAAAATGTCTTAGACAACTATTCAAAATCACTCATATTTTCTTGCACACCATCAGAATTCACATTTTCAGATGAATGACTAGATGTAGATGAAGATGTTCCATATTCTTCTCTTTCATCAACTAGTGCCCCATCTAAGTCCACATGCATGCCCACCATTTCAGGTTTCAAAATTCTTCTAGATCTACGATTGGTTTCAGCAGACTCTCATCTCAACATTGTTCCTTTTGGTAACAACCTCTTCAGAATCTCTATCGTATTCAAGCAAAGAGTTCCTCTTTGCTAAATTGAAGTCATACACAACTATGTCAACATTCTCCAATTTTAAGAGTTTTGTGCAACGACGATTGATATTTATATCCTTTCTTTTTCTCTTTCCACAATTTTTTTATTATCAACTACCATCTCTGGCTTATACACACCATTGAATGGGTGTGTATTTGTGGCATACCAATGTACTTCAACACTTGCAACATCTTCATTTTCTGGAATGACCTTTATAACCTTAGGAACCCAGAATGGACAGCCATTGGGATCTCCATCTGCTAGAACTGCGATCATACAACCCTCCTTAATATTCTATATTGAACCCCTGTAAAGGTCTTCCATGGCTTGACGTTGTGCACAAGATCTTCTGGAACCAATATACATTTCTCTTTCCTCTACCTATGAAAAATTAATAATACCTTGAGATTGTTGTTGTTCAACAATGTTTCTTTCCTCATGTTCATTTGACACATTTTGTGGCCAAATAAATGGATTTTTCAAAGGTATATATTCATTTGTTGTTCTTGAAGTGATATCCGTTTGATTATTGAAAAAATACTCCCACCAAACTGAATAAGCAATATCAAAGTACTCATATGTATATCTAGTACATTTTTTAATTTCTTCTAGGCAATCAGAATAATTTATATCTCTATTCTATTTGCATGCATTATGAACTTCAACAACTGATTGTAATAACAATATCTTTGATGGAAATATTGGATGATCTGGAATGAACTTCAAAAATGCCAAACCTAATGACGGTGCCCATTCTACAGTGGTTGAATACTTCTTGCCCCATATTAGTGTTTTCCCATCAATTTTTTTGATACGAAATTTCTGTTGGACGCTAATGTCATTAAGTTGTTCAATGCATTTCTCCTCACCATGCGATCTCAAAATAAACCTTTGCATGTCAACAATTTCTTCCAACATATCAAAAGTAGGCTCTAGCATGTATGATTTCTTAATACATTCAATTAATGATGGCAAGCTCCCAACTTCTTTCCTCCTCAATGTGACTGAAAAACGACTGAACATTTGATCAATATGGTCATGAGTGTGCCCAACAAGGAAACCAATCTTTACCTTTTGAAAAATTCTCAATTCAATAAGCATGTTTAGATATCCAAACGCAATCTGATTTTTGTTTTCACGACAAGTGTTGTCCAATTGTAGATACAAAATTTCAGGAAGATTACCAGACCAATGAGAAAGCACATCATTAATTATGGTTATTGTCAAATTTGCATCATTATGAATATTTGGAGTCTTGAAGTATACCATTGGCAACATTTTCTCATTGAAGACCATAGAACTGACCAAGTGATACTGAATAAAATTTTCCTCTTGTAAATTTCTGGGTGTGTGAACAAAATGTGGTAGAAGTGTTTTTTCTGGTCCATACCATCAATTATCAAATGCAAATATTTATTTGGATTATCTTAACACTTATTTCGATGCTTTTACAACTTTTTCTTTTCACTTGTTTGTTGTTCGCAATGCTCTTGAAGTTCTTTGACAATGGAATCTACACAATGTAAAAGAAAGTCATTAAGAAATACGTTTTCATAGTTAATGACTATACAATTTTAAAAGTTAAAGTTATGACTGCTTACCTCTTTTTGACCCTTCACATTTATCCCTTTTTGATTTAAGAGAAGCACCTGTACTGCAAATCGCCATCCTTGTCTTCTTAGGAATATGGACATTGTTGAACTCTTTCTTCTGTATCTTCACAAAATATTGATATGTAATAAATCGACCATGCCCCTCAACACCTTTTGCATATTCTTTGTATAAGTTGTAGATTTCTCGTCTTGAGAAATTATATGAAATATGTAATGTTTCTCTATTTGGCATACACTCTCCATGTTCTGAAAAGAAATCTTTCATCCATGACATTGCAGTATTTGATAATGGCCCAAACTGTTGTTTATGACGTACTTTTGAATAAAATGTGGGATCATTTTTCAAATTTTCTTGGATTCTTGACAGACGAAAATTACCCATTGAATGAAACATTTTGAAAGCCTTTCTATAGATAAATAAAGACCCAATATGATAATCATAATGTTAGACCCATTGAATGAAACAAAATGTAGATTTGCATGCACCCCACTAAATATGAATTTTGCATGCTTTTATTCATTGACAAATATCTCTTCCTTTTCTCTAATGCAAACTTGAAATCCATATGTTTCAAGCAATATTTTTGACAACATTCACTTGAAATGAGAGTGCCGATAGAAATTCTTCTCGTCAGATATTCTTCTTTACCCCTTGTATAACTAGAACATCTTGGATCGATACGAAAAAGTCTGCTCCTACTCCTCGATACAATATTCCCTGGCAACATGTCCATCATTGGATTATCAATTGTATAAACATTTTCATCATCATTACGAGGAATGTTATCCTCACTATGATCATTTGTGCTTTTGAAATACTGACTTGGAGGATATTCTTCATCTTGCCCTTCTTTAGTGCTACTCTCATAGTTCTTAGAATTAGGACTAAATGGAAAATTTGGCTCGATGTTTATTGGATATTCTTCATCATGTGCATTGTCAGTGTCGCTCTCATAGTCCATAGGATTAGGACTATGTCGAAAATGTGATTCTTTACTTACTGAAAATTCTTCATCATACCCTTCGTCACTACTGCTCTCATAGTCCTTAGGATTAGGACTAAGTGCTTCATCCTATCTTTCGTCACTATTGCTCTCATAGTCCTTAGGATTAGGACTAGGTGGAAAATGTGGCTCTCAATTTATTGGAAATTCTTCATCCTAACCTTCATCGCTGTTGCTCTCATAGTCCATGGGATTATGACTAAATGGAAACCACGACTCTTTATTTATTTGAAAATCTTCATCATGCTTTTCATCACTTCTGCTTTCATAGTCCATAGGATTAGGATTAAGTAGACACTGTGACACTCTATTAATTTGAAATGATTCATCATGTTCTTCATCACTATTGCTCTCATAGTCCATAGGATTAGGGCTAAGTGGACACCATGACATTCTATTCATTTGAAATTCTTCATCATGTTCTTCATCACTGCTGCTCTCATAGTCCATAGGATTAAGACTAAGTGGACTGGTGACACTATTCATTTGAAATTCGTTATCATGTTCTTCATCACTGTTACTCTCATAGTCCATAGGATTAGGACTAAGTGGACACTGTGACACTCTATTCATTTGAAATTATTCATCATGCTCTTCATCACTACTGCTCTTATAGTCCATAGGATTAGGACTAAGCAGACACCGTGACACTCTATTCATTTGAAATTCTTCATCATGCTCTTCATCATTGTTGTTCTCATAGTCCATAGGATTAGGACTAAGTGGAAACCACGACTCTTTATTTATTTGAAAATATTCATCATGCTCTTCATCATTGCTTCTCATAGTCCATAGGATTAGGACTAAGTGGAAACCATGACTCTTTGTTTATTTGAAATTATTCATCTTGTCTTTCATCAGTGCTGCTCTCATAGCCTTAGGATTAGGACTAAGTGGAAGATTTGACTCTCTATTCATAGTGGATAATTTCCATTATATTCATCAATATGAATAGAGTTGTTACACGACGAAGATGTTGATGCTTCACAAAACGAACAATCACTATTAAAAGAATCCATGTTTTTCAAACAGAAGATGTTGAATGATACAAATGCACTATCTCCTAATGATAATATATAGCTTAAAGAATGAAAATTTCCTTCCAATTTTTTTGTTTCATGTATTTTCCTCCATAATTTTCTTCTACAATTTATTGAAAATTTTAACTAAAATTTTCTTATGAAATAAATCTTTTAAACTAAATCTTTAAATTAAAATTGTAAAATAATTTTTTTACCTAAATTAATGTTTACTTAAACTATTTAATATTTACTGGACAATTGAATGTTTTTTTTTAATTTTATTATATCTTCTAACACAAATTAATTCCACATTCACCATGTTGTAAACAATTCCATAATGTTCGCTTTATCATAATTTACTATATCACTATAACAAGAATTATATGTTAAAGTCTTTACAAAAACAAATTAATCCCACATTTACCATGTGGTAAAACAATTCTGTAATGTTCGTTTTATGAGAGTTCCCTATATCGCCATAACAAAATTTACATGTTAAAGTTTTTATAAAAACAAATTAGTCCCACATTAACCATGCGGTAAAACAATTCTGTAATTTCTGCTATAACATAAATTTCATTATCACTATTCCTCACATCACATCAAGGATTTTTAAGATTTGTTAAAATACTTGAAGTGAATTTATGAAGAACCTACATTGCTATCAACAACATATTCAATGAAAGATTATCACATTTGAAAGGTTAGTTTTTCTTTTATTGTGTGCAAGTTTTAAAATTCAATAGGTTTAATGATTTTTTTTTTTTTTTAGAAATTAAAAATTTAGATGAGACAGATTTACCCACTGCGTCCAAGTGGGCATGGTGGGCCCGATCGTGCTCCCCAGCGGCCCACTGGGTCCATGGGGGAGGGGCGGCAGGGCCGGAAGCAATCGGCTTGCCACTCGGGCTTGTCATTTGGCTGCTAGGGTTGGGAGGGGGAGGAGGAGGAGGTGCACAGTTGGGGCAGATGTGGTGGGGTGGCAGGGGGTTGCATTTTTTTAATTTTAATTTTTTAAATGGTTATGTTTTACAAAATTATTTATCATTTATCGTTTTGTCTGTTAATTTAAGTTTTTTTTTTGTTTAATTTACTGATTTATATATGTGTCTTTTTTGCAGGAAAATGACATCAAAAAAGATTTATGTGAATCTTTCTGGACCAAAGGCTACTAAAATTAAAGGTGGATCCTAAAAAAACATTGTTGAACAAAGCAAAGCTAAGCTGATAGCTACAAATCTATCAAGTGCCTCAAACGATAAGAAGACAATTTCATACTAGAAGAAATCAAAAGAAGTGAGACCTCCAAAAAAAGTATGGTATGTGAAAAAAAGAGAAGGTGAAGATGTGCATATATATCTATATGTTGATATCTCTAACGATAGTGGAATTTATGAGGTGCTGGGAAAGGTCATAAACATGTGTTTGGTACCATATACTGAAGTTATTTATATACTTACGAAACCACCCAAGTCACACGATAAGATTAAATATCAATTATCGTATTCATTGTATGACACGAGAGGTATCTACAAAATTGTCTAAACAAATTGTAAATGAGATTGCACAAGATATCATAAGTATTGTTATTTATATTTGTGTTTTGTGTTATTGTAACTGTCTCATTATATTTTTATAACTTAGTTTTTATTGACATGATATTTTGTTTAACATAAGATTGTTGAAAGTCTTTCAATTATGTTGGGAGGCATTCATTTCATAGAGTAAGATATTATGAATATTGTCAGCAGTTTCTACTCATGGTCAAAAGAAGATATGGCAAACAAACAAAAAGTATTAATTCGTGATGCTACAAAACTGCATCCAAGGGATAAAAAAAAAATGCCTCTAGTGGATAAATCTTGCAAAGGTAGACATGCTACTTTTGAAGATGAGGAAGTTGAAACTGAAACTAAAGAATATGTTGTCGTTACTGAGGATGGCATTGGAACTGATGTTAGAAAGGAAAAGAGCCATAAAAAATAAAAAAGAACAATGCCCAATAATGTCTCTGTTCTAGTTACTGATGAGAATGATAGGAGGAAGAAAAGTAAAGTTGAACATTCTCAAATAGTCATTACTAACAGTGAATATCCTAGTGAAACTTCAAAAGAAAGAAGGAAAATCATTACCCGGGAGCTGATTTAGAGGATGACATTATTAAAACAAAACAAAATGCCATTCAACAAAACTTGACAAAGAGAAAATTAATTGAAGGTGGTCATACATTTTAGCTTAATGTGAGACAAATATATAAAACAAGTGAAAGACAATGTAAATATCAAATCAGAAAGCCACACCACCTGCATGTTCACAACTTGAAGACATTGATGAGGTACAATACATATGCTCATGTGGTTAATTATGTGCTTCTTGTTGATCCAATTCAAGTTCCCAACAAAGGAGCATTTGATAAGTCAAAATGTTTTGAATACAATTATTATGTGCTTTGGGGGAACCATTTTGTAGAATCTCAAAGGCAATTGATGGAGGAATATCCAAATAACCCATGTTTTGAAACAATGAAATGTATCATTTATGTTTGTTTATCAGATACAAAAGCAAACTTATTGGCATGGGATCATAATTCAGATAATGAATATAGGATGTCTATGAATTTCATCCAGAGGGTTAGATTTATTCATTGTGAATTTGAAAAAAAATGTGGTGGGGATAAAATAAATGTTACTGTAGATTTTTGAAAGGAATGTTGTACGGAAATAGGCTATCAAATTGAGGAGAAAATCAATTCAAAAAGTGACATAGTAAATACTCATATATTCAGAAGTATTGATAACATTTTCCAGTTGACATTTAGAACTATAGAGATATGGGAATTGATTAATGAATTTTTTAGCATGTGGGAGAACATTGACATTAAAAACTAAAAGGTCAAAAAGTCTAAACCATTGATATGTAACAATAGTAAATTAGGTCCTGAAATGAAGAAACTTCCAAAAGATATGACTATCACACCTTGGAGAGAAATGCAAGGAGTGAAGGATGAAAAACTTGTCAAAGCAATATTATGTCGTGTGAGGTCAGGGGAATTATCATTGGAGGAAATGTCTGAAGAATTTTAAAAGTAAGTTTGTTGAATTATTTTTACTTATTTCTAGATTATAATTTTCTTTTTAATATAACATATTGTTCTTGGTAGTATTTGTTATACATATCATTATATTAATTTTTTTTACTTTATTTATTTAGTCACAAAGTTTACATGAAAATACAAGAACAAATGGATAAATTGTTGAATGAAGATAGTTGGGATGATGTTATACGCAACTATTCAGATTCAAGTTCTACATCAACACTAAAATATTTTTATCTTGCATTTTAAAATGTATTTTGATTTATAAATTCATTTTTATTCATCTGTATACTATTTTTATTTTATAACTTATACATATATCTGTTTATTTTATTAAAGATGAGGAAAGATGCAAATGGAGCACCAGATAGTTTCATAACGTTTATTGAAAAACTTAAGATCAAAAGACTGAAGAAGTAGCATCTTAAGACTGTTGAACTTGATCTAACTCTTACTCATTTCATTTGGAATGGGCTTGACACTATTCAATATCAAGTAATACAAGACAACCGTGAAGACATTGCTAAACTTATACCTAAAAGGGATTATTCCTTAGTTATTGCAGATATTCTCCATGGTTTCAATATCCCAAATATTGACTATTATAGTGACCCTTATACTTATCAAGCTCTTAGTAAAGTGGTTGCAAGATTTGTAGAAGTCACATCATCACCATTATGGAGATTTGTGACATTTCATTCAGACACATAATTGATAATGTTATTGTCAAGTTTCAAGGGGAAAACAAACTCAAAGATGCAGCTTACATGGTAAGACGTTGAAAATGTATGTTTGATTAATGTTAACAAAATCATTTATGTACAAGTTAATTGAACTTTTATTATTTCGTGTTACAAAAAAAAGTCAAATCTTCTTAACCGTGAAGATAAACCATTTATAAATGATTGTGAGTTCATCCATATTGATAGTCGGGAAAAAGATGATAACTATATGTTTATACTTTTTAATCGGGTAGATGGAAAGAGTCATAGTTAAGTACTGGTTTATGATGTTGTGAAAAAACTAACATATGAAGACAAAGAAGCAAAATGAGAGATAATTAACATTGATCAAAAGCCACAGTCATTGATTAACTATCTTATAGACATATGTTCAAATGAAGGAGATTGGGTTCTAGATTTATTTTCTAGCTCAGGTAAATTTTATTATATAGAATTGAATTTCGATATATTTTTTCTTAATTTATATGTAAGTATACTAATTTACTTCATTATTTCTTTTGTACTTGATAATTAAGTACAATACTAGCATGTTGCCTACAAAAAGGAAGAAATTGCATTGCAATTGAAAAAAATCTAGTACAATGCAAATTTATTAAGTGAAAAATTAATGCTCTTCAATTTCTTCTAGATGCAATGCAAGAAATTGGGTTGAAGAAAGTGGATTTCAGTGAAACATATGTGGTAAAAAATGAAAAGGAACCACAACCACCATTACATGGAATGATTGGAAAGACATACATTGGGAGATTCACATACATCATAGATCCATTAGAAGAGGAAAACTAGCAAAATGAAGCAGAAAATATTGTGGGAGAAAACAATGATGAAACTCTAGAGGATGAAGAGTTTGGATTACGTGATGTTTTTGATTAAATTTAAGTTATGCTTGGAAATCAAACTCATTTTTTGTAACTATTAATTAGCTATACTTGTAATGTTTTTTACTTTGAAAATTTATAAGAAGAATATGCATTCAATTAATGTTGTTATATGTTCAATATTTGTATTATGTGATTTTCGCTTTAATTTTTTTTCTCAGTAAAAGTTAAATCTATTAAGGGAGAATATAGTACAATGAGAAATTACAGCCAAAAAAGCAGGAAAAAGGGCAGCCGGAAAGGATAAACTATCTACCTCGGCCCCTAGAAGAGAAAGAAGAGAAGGGAGCTGAACAAAAGGTAGTGGGCTTGGCTCGGTTTAGACTAACTACTCGGACGACGAGCTACGACCTTGCTCGGGATCGAACACAAGACCGGTCCGTCATGACGAGGCCGACTTTACCACTACGCCGCCTCCACGACCTTCAATTTTCGCTTTAATTTTTATGTGAATCATTATTTAAAAAAAAAAAAATTCATTATTATTATTTTTTGACATCAAATACATAAAAAAAACTATTATTTAACCCATTTTTTGTTAATTATTATTATTATTATTTTTTAAAAATAGAAATTGTGATTTTGACATGTCATTTCTAGCAAAAATTATCAAAATGTGTAATTTTTAAGTTATATTTATTTAAAAATGATTATTTTTATGACAATTGTTAAAAGTTATTGTTTTTTAGAGACAATTATTTGATGTGAATTGAAAAATTAATTAACGATATATAAATATGTAGAATATCAAAATTTTAAAATATCAACATTTTTCTTTAACTATGCAGAAAAATAAAAACCTCACTACAACAAAAAAAAACAAGAAAATATGAAGAAGAAGACCACTTCAAAAATTGTTGAATTTAGAAAATAATTATTCACATTTAATACATTAGAAAATTTAAAGTAAAAAAATAGGTCTTTTAAAAAAGCGGGCCTGATGCAGAATCAACACTTTTTAAAATTAGCATGCAAATCACTAACATTCTAAAAATAATGCACATAAAAAAAATTAAGTGTCAAAAACTATGCTAAAAAACAAAATATGTATTCTGTATCACCACTTTTCAAAATCGGATCACTTTTTTGCTACCTCTACGAAACGAGTAATCGTATTAGTTCCCGTTTCAAAGTTTACATTGTTCCTTATGGAGGAGGAAGAAGAAGAAGATGTACCATCTTTCAAGAATACACAAAGATAGTAGCAAAAAGAATGGCTTGACATTGCCACATCATCATGCAGTCCATGTCATCAATGTTATGTCATGTCTTGCTAAGGTTTCATGTCAAGATGTATATGAGCCATCATTTGCCACATCAATTGTGGTTTATGTAATTTTCAATATGAGATGTATGTAATGAAAAGTGGAAGTCCAGGCATCATGTATAGAATGAGAAATTTCATGAAGGAGTCAAAAGGTCATAAAGAAGTCAAATAATCATGAGGGTAAAGACTCCAAAGAAGTTGGAAAAGACAGGCTCTTTCGATATGGAATTCTTGACCAAGTCTCTGAAGTTGCTCATGAGAAAAGTATTATAATTGAATAGAAGGTCAAGCAAGGAATCCACTACTAGCAACAAGTCTTTCAGGCCACTTTTCGTTAAAAAGAACATGTTGTAGCAACTACAACCACTCTCCAAAATTTTGCCTATGCTTCGATTTCAGAGCCTCCCTTTTAAACCACAAAAACTCATCTTGCACTCATCCAGGGATCCATGCTTTGACTGAGATTTATCCTTTTCATTTTGGCTTATGTTTTCTTAATTAGTTGATTTTCAAACTCACAAGTTGATCTCCTGACTTGGTCCCACAACAGTTCTGGGCTTTCCTCACAAAACTACACAATTCTTGAGGGTAACTAACCTTGTTGTTGGGAATTGCGCAGTCCTGACTACAAGTGAGCCTTGAGCTCAGAAAATGCGTAGTCATGAGGGGGCAGCCCAACACTAAGCCCAAAAATTGCGCAACCCTCACTGAGCTCAGAAACTGCACAGTGCACTAAGCCAAAAAGTTTCTCAGTTCCCGAAACTACGTTGTCTTTCTTGGTAGTGTGCATGGCAAGTTTCACCAAAAAAAGAAAAAAGAAAAAAGAATCACTAAAAAATAGGGATCTATTTTTTAGTATCCCAAAGGAGGCATTTGCGTTATTTTTAGAAACTTCTACCATGTATTAATTTTTCCTTGATTTTAGGCATGTGCGTCATAAACCATAATTTATCTAAATCTATTTAATCGACACTGTTATGGCTCATTTTCACACTCAATCCTGGAGCTATAGAATTATCGAGGAGATCAAGGAGCCTTTGGTGCGATCATTGCTACTTTTCCGTGTGATTTATGCTTTTGTCATCTTTTGCTGCTTTTTTTGTCGCTTTTTGTTGTTTGGCTTGTGTGAGTGTTGTTTCACTTGTTTCTTTGCATGATTGCTAGCGTTTTAACTTTTTTTAACTTTTAGAAGTGTTGTTTCAAGTTATAGAGTGCATTTCCCAAGTGTCACATGAGTTTTCATTTTTGCACCAACGATTGTTGTTGCGACGACTCTCCTCACATACTTCATTTTCTTTCGGTATAATCAATTGTTGCACTTGTTTTATATGCATGCAACAACACTTAGTCAGATTTGCACTCAACGTCACACTATATTTCATATTTTCTTGTTTTGCACACTCCCATTGGGCAGATCTGGGTTCCCTTGCCCGAATCTAACTTTGCATAGCTTGCACTACACAAATTGGAGGCTCAAGACTCTGGAATTGCACAACTATGCCTGGGTTGGCTCCAATTGTGCAGTTCCAAGATCCAACCTCCTAGATTGGCCACTGAGACTGTGCAATGCACAGTCTCTCTCAGGCCTTTGCCCAGGCTGAACTGCGCATTGTGTAGTTTTAGTCATCAGGCTTCCACCTTGACTATTGGAACTACACAATGCATAGTTATCACAGTCAATCAGTCACCCTTGTTAAGGAAAACTACACAATATTTTCCATCAAGTTCCCGACTTGTTGCTTGAACTTGCGTTGAATTTGTTTTGGTTTTAAACTGACATTTGCTTGCCGTGAGTTCTCTCTCTGTTCTACAAGTACAACATTTTTTGAGAATATCTCCAGCAGTCACAGTTAACATGGCATCCAAGAGAGATGCATCAAAGTAAATCATTGAGAGCAGTACTGGGGAAGCAATTGAGCATACATAAGTTGATTTACTAGTGTATGAAAATACTTAGTTCTTTATTAAGAAGGGAACAACCTTGACATGGCAACAGATCAAAGATACTTTTGCAAAAGACTTAGGGGAAGATTTGGAGGACCGTCAAGTCTATCTTAGCATCTGACAGTTAGGGTTATACAAGGTTGCATGTAGGTACCTCGCCTTCCCGTGTGCCTATATCATCAGCTGGATTGTCTCACATACGGATGAACAGACTATGACATTGAGTAGTGCCAACAGGAGGAAGCTTTCCACCTTCAGTGTAGAATTTTTTCAGCAGATCTATCACTTGCTTGAGCTAGTGAAGTGCATGGGCTAACTCTTCTATGCCACCCATAGCTATGTGAGCACATGAGACATTATCAAGCACTGGGTGAAAGAGTCGTCAAAGTTTAGATAGACACCCATCCATGTTTACAAGACAAAGTCCCTCAGGAAGGCTTACGAGTTCTTGATCATCGTTTCCTGCTGAATATATAGTCAAGAGATCACAAAGACATTCCTTGAAGGGTGGGAAGTCTTACTAGACCAGTTGGTGAATGATGGAAGACCATTCAACTAGTTGTATATGTTAGCTCAACATTTTAAGTACCATGCAGCTAAGGCTTGGAATCTGCCCAAGAATGAGAAAGAAAGGTTTTATATGTTTGCATACTTATTAGATGCAATTTGTGCACAACAACAATTCCCTAGCATGAGTTGGACATGAACACCACAAGAGATTGTCATGAACATCTTTTACAAGTTGCTTTCCAACTACAACTATTGAGGAGTGATGGAAAGGATAACTGACCACTTTATGATCTTGCTATACAAGCTTATATTAGAGAAAGATCTACCTTGCATGTCTCGAGAAGAAATTGAGACAATAGTAGGCATTGCAGATTGGTATGCCTCACCAGGTGGCACCTTCATCAAAGTGTTTGGAAAAGAGAAGCCTCTGCATGTCTTACCAAGGTATGCCATTGACAAACTAATCATGCAAGAAGTTTCATACCACCTCGCTACAGGGTTGTCAGCAGGACTGCATAAGAAGAAGAAAGTGCAATGGCATACTCTTCCTTTCCGGATCAGATTATACAAGATTAAGAGCTTGAAAGATGCATATGTCGAAGCTAAGGACATAGTGAAATTAGATTTCGGCACCAAGGACTTTAATCTGTATGATCCCCACGGTATTTGCAAAGACCACTATACGAGAGTTTACTTTCCATGGATCAACAAGACATTTCATTGGCCAAAGGAGGATCCTTTGAGGTACCGTTACAATGCCTCTAGAATCAATGAGCCAGTCAGTATAGCAAGTACTTGGAAGGCTACTCTACAGACAACAGTAGCTTTGGAAGCAACAAAAAAAATAGTAGAAGGAAACAATCCAGTGCAAGACAAGGGAAAGAGTAATATTGTTGATGATCTAGAGGGAGAGAAAAGCTGTAAAATGATGGCATATCCTATTATCGTGAAGGAAGCTTTGGAAAAAAAAAAAGCAAGAGAGTGAAGGATAAAGAGAGAAGAGCAGAGGAAGAGAGAAAAACAGAGGTTGTAGGAAGCAAAACTGAAGATGCATGAGACATAGAAGAAGTTGAAGGAAGAACATGAGTTGAGGAGGAGAGAATGAGAAGAGAAGAAGCAGGAAGAATATCAAAGGTAAGGCATGATGACAGAGGAAACATGCCGATACAAGTTGATGAGCCAGAATAGCCAATAGCTGAGGACGAAGTTCAATAGATGTAGGATCGGGAGCTTGCTCAACATATTGAGCAATTGATCAAAGTGACACACTTGGAGTTGGAACAAGAGCCACATAATGAAGACACTACCCTAATGCCGAGAGCACCATAGGTCATCCCTCATTCTCCACCACCTCCAATAGCAAAGTCAACCCCGAGGGATCAAGGAGATGTTGTTCTCCTTGAGATGAGCTAATAATGGATGTGTACAATCTATCATTTGATGAGTTTCAAAAGAGGATTATACAAGCACAGAGGAATCACTTTCTAGATGATCACCTATCACTTGCATTCATCAAGGAAAGGGTGATAGTGTCAGACACCAAGAAGCATCCAACTGCCATTTCACAATCCAGTTTGGCCTATGCAGGAGCAACAAGCTCAAATGTTCAGTGTCTGACGACTGAGAATGAACAACTAACAAAAAACATACAGGCTACTAGGCAAGAGGTAGAACAACTTCGAGCATCAGCGCAAAATGCAGTTTTCGCATTGGGGGAGATGAGAAAAATGATACTTGTTGAAGTATCAATACTTGGAGATACCATACAAAAGCTCTATGACAAAATTTTCATCGTGCATAAAGCAGTTGTCCGTTTGCATGGCCTACAACAACGAAGCAAATGGTTTGTTCAAACTCTCAAAAGCATGCATGTTTCCATCGCCCATTTATAAGAATAGATAATGCGATACAAAGGGGCCCCAGTTGACTTAGTGAATAAGATGAAACCACAGTCAGAGCTGGAGAAAGTGAAGGTTCGAATGTTGATTCAAAATAATGAGCAACTCGCCTCATTCATTGGCAACACACATGACTCATATGTGTGGTTGTACAGTAGTTTGGATGTCTTGGTGATAAAACATCATATCCTATCAATCGATTCCCCCACCGATGCTAAACCCAAGAACCAAGTCCGACTGGATATCGATGAGTACTTGGAGCATCTAAGAGAAGAAGCCACCAGGAAAGACTTGGAGCTGGATGCACACAACATGCAAAAGTACATCGATTGTCTTGTCAAGATCAAGACAATGATGCTCATGCTTCAGAATGAGTTGGATACAGGCTCCAAGACGATATACCTTGATGCCATGGAGGCTAGAGTCCGCTTCCAAAAAGACATCGTTAAGTAGTTTGGGGACACCATCACACAATACCAAGCTTGGCACCAATATGTGACCGAGAAGCATCAAATGGAGGTTGTTGAGCTGGACTTCCACCAAACTCTAGAATCATAGTGTTTTTTCTTGTTAGGCTCTCTCTACCCTATTTTGTCTTATATGGGTACATGTGGAAAATGTAATATTATTTGAAATTATGTTGTAAGTGAAATTCCAAGTGTAAATATTGGAATATGAAAAGTCATCATGTAATGTAATGTGTTATTTAGTGAAGAAGTTCAAGAGTCACGAGGGTAGTCCAAAGGTCACAAAGGGGAGTTGAAGAGACCACATATTGTTATAAATAGAACCTCATAACTCATGTAACAGGCTTTTGGGAGCCAAGATTTTGGCTAGTCTTAGGCTTAGAAAGAGCTTGAGAATATTGTGAAGAGCCTTGGCTTCTCAATAGCATAGAGCAAGTATAAGTTTTTGGAGGAGTAGGTGTTCTTGAATGTAATGTTCCATTATTGGGGCTAGTGGTCATCAATGGTGTATGTATGGATGAAACTTTCACTTATAATAATAAAATCAGAGCCAACACATTTTCATGCGTATGTTGTTAATATAGTAGGACTATTTTTGTTGTATTGGAAATGTATGTTATTTAACTTACGCATATGATTATGAGATACTTTGTTTACATTTGTATGAATCTTGTTGAATGTGTGTTGTCAGATTAACTCATCACTTTAACTTGTGGACTATTCTGCATTTTAGCTTGTGATGTCATTTCGCTCGTGTGTTCCTTTCAAGTTATGTACTATTATAGGCTTCCAAGTGGCGCACTTTATTTTCCCCTTCGCGTGTTAGAACCTTCATGCATCACACTTGACTCTCTACAAGGGTGACACACTTACTCTTACCCAAAGTTATCATACTTTTCTTTGCACGATTCTGCATCAAGGCATTAAATTACCACCCATTATTAGGAATCATACTCCAAATGGTGCGAGGTCTAGTTGGGACTTCATATCGGGGAGATCCACTGAATGTTGGTAGGTTTAGCACTGTCAACATTTTTGGTGCTAGAAGGAGGGCTAGAGGACAAGCCGAGCCCTTGAAGTTATTTTTGAATTTTTGCACACATCTCATGACTTCTTTCCTAATCATAACTCCAACACGCTTTTCTAACTATGAAAATTTTGAAGTGTCGATGAGCATTTGAAATGACTTGTCCAGAATTAAGTTTAATGGCAAGGGTGTAATAATGTTGCTTAGGCACATAGTTAATTTTCTTAGTTTTTGTGACAGGCATGACATCCCCTCTCATGATGTTGCTTGTGGGTTGTTTGCTTTCACGTTTGAAGGGCATGTAAAGCAATGGTGTCACACATTGTGTGTAGCCTCTATACATTCTTTCAATCAGTTTGTTGGTGAATCATGTTGTGCTTTCATTCTTTATGATCATATAGCCCTTAGTAGCAAAATTTTAAAATTGCAAAAATCACCTGACGAATCTCTTCAATATTTTCATGATTTTTTTCTTCATTACTGTTTTGAATTTTTGAAAGATGAAGTTTTCTGGGATTCTTGGATGAAAAATTTCAATATCTTTTTCACATTTCTGAAAATCCACATGAGTTAGAATCTTTTGAACCTCTCCCAACATACCTCGGTGTTATAGCTTCTAAATCTGAGACGAACAAGGTTGTTTCCCCAAGTGACCCTCCATCCCCTTCTCATCAAACAACTCTAGCTCCATAGGTTGAGGTGGGAGAATTTGAGAATCCACCTTTTGATTTATTACCATCTTCTCCTACCCCACCTGCTCAGAATTTATCCGCAGATTTGGACTGTAACTCTGATGGTTGTCTTGAAGTGCTATCTCCTCAGCCTTCATCCTTTGGTCCCTTTGATCCTCCAGATTTTGGTTTGTTGTGTTCATCTATCACAAATCCTTCTTACAATGTTCACGAGGATCAAGTTATGGATGGAGTTGGTGTTGAGAATCCAACTTGCAATATCATATTTGATGAGTATGTGTGGGAATCTGAAAAATAACTTACGGTGAATGATGACTTCCTTTTGTCGACACCTCTTCTGCATTATCCTGATATTTTCCATGATGTTTTTATTTCAATTCCATCTTGTGAAAATTCATTTCCGGATGTTTCTACTTGAGATCATTCGCAGAACATGTGGAATGTCAATTTTTCATTTGAATGTGGAGAGGATAAATTTGTCTTCCCCGATCCTCCCAATTTCTCATCTTACCTTTCCGGAAACATAATGGGTGAAATTTCTTGTTTTTCATTATCCCCTATGTATGATTCGTCAAATCATGAGGATGCCTCTGTCCATCATCTTGAACTTTTTGATCGTGGTTGTCGTGATCTTTTCATTCATTCATTCGATCACGATTATGATTTCTCCACTATTGATCTTTCTAAGCTACCGGTCTTTGATGATCCATCTTCTGATGAATTGGAAACTCCCTAAGTTGTTGAGCATTAGAGAACTTTTGAGGTCTAAAATGGGCCTCCTACGAAAAATGTACAACCAAAATAAACTTTATAAGAACTAATAGGATTCAATATGATGATATCAACCATGGGGGATGATTTAACATTTTTGGGGTAAAAAAGTAAAAAGATAATAAAATAATAAACTACTTTTCAACTTGTATTTTCAACTTATCTCCCTAAGGTTTTACTCAAATTTTCAGCGGGAGTACATGTTGGATGAAAAATTTAATTCCTCATCTAAGGAGTATCCATGTTGCATAATTTTAATGGACCCAACTACACAAAAATTGAGGAATACATGAAAAATGTTATTACAATCACATTTTTCATATATTTCTCATTTTTCATGTAGCAGGACCCATCAAAAGTATGAAACATGGGTACTCCTTGGATTATGAATCAAATTATGCATCCAATGAGTGTTTTCACTCGAAATTTTAGTACACCCATAGGGAGATAAGTTGAAAATACAACTTTAAAAAAATAGTTTTTTTTTCCTCTAAAATTTGATGATGTAATGTAATCTCATTTTATTATTTCCACTATTATTTTATAATTTCCTTAGGAGGCCCATTTTAGACCTCAAAATTCCCCTAATGGGCACTTCAGTCCGAGCTGATGGTTATGTTAGGTTCTCGTAGCCTTGAGGTCAGTTCCACTTCTGATCAAAAGTGTATTGAATCTTTCCATGATCCTTATCACTCTATTTTTCACATTAAAAATCAATCTATTATACCATTTTCACACCGTCCATCTGTATCACATGATCCTATTGCTTAATCGTTGGAGGAGTAATACATAGCAAGAACTTTGCAAAATGGAATTTTTCTTGTTTCTTCATGGTTGCTCGTTTTTCAAGTTCGAAAGTGTGTACATGTTTGTATTCCACTCGCAATGTGTTGGCATACCATGGTACATCCACAAAGTGCCTCTCATGTGCTTTCTGTTTTTAATTTATCGCAGATGCATTCAAGCTTTGAAAAATATGGTTTGCATTGTTTTATCTTTCTTGTTTGTTGGTTTTCTTGCATATATTTCTTGTCATTCATGATCTTGCCTTCATGGGCCAACCAATCTTTCAATGGGTGCATTGGGGGTATCACTTTACGTGAGTTGGTCTATGTTCTACTTAGGTTAGGATTAGGAGTAGTTTTTTTTTTCTTATTTGTTTCTTGATTTGTTTACTTTGTATTTATTCTTTCCTTTGTTTGTTTTCTTTTGCGCCCATAGGTTAGTTTTAGCATGAAACCGTGTTTGGATTCTTAGACAAGTAGGGCGAAGTCCATGAGGAACTTGTACAACTATCAACACTTGGTTATCTGTCTATTCCCTCTATTTATGTGAATCTTTCATTTCTTCCAATTGATGATACCTTGATGGAAAATACGTTCCTTTCAGAGAGAGTCATGGTGTAATCACGATGCTTGCAATCTTAACTAGTACTGCCTACTCTAATTGGTTTTCTATGTTCGGTTAACCCTTGTCAACTCAGTCAAGTAGAGTAAGGAGAGGGGGAAACCTTAAAAATTATGTTAGAGGTATATATAAATATCCTTCTCTGAAGCAAAAACCTCTTCTGCTCTCAATAAGTCAGGATCCCTCTTCCACCTCATGAAATAAATAAGTGCCTATGCACAATTCTTTGATTGTTTTTTGAAAAAAATGAAGTAAAGGGCAAAATAAGAGAAAGGCTTCATGCACAGAGAGGTGAAGCAAGTAACTCCAATGGGGTACTGTCCAATCTCGCTAGCAGCGGAGAAATTCTTTTTTCCTGAACTGACTTTGTCGGAGTACTATCCAGGCCCGCTGGCAGTGGAGAAACACTTGAGATGAAACTAAAAATATGATAGTCTATTTTTACTTGTGCATTTATATACCGCTTATCCCCAATCAAAGCAACTCAGTTTGACTTGGCTTGCTATGTTTTCTACCGCTGAAGAGAATGGTAGGGACTAGATCTTTAACTCAAGCTAAGTGAAGAAGCTATGATAATCAAAGAATTAAACAATACTTCCAAAAGAGTTGGACTCGCTTTGCATGAGACAAGGTCCATAAAGAGAGCTGGATTTCTACCAGTGCGTCTCCAATGTTATAGCGGCTACAACCACCCTCCAAAATTTTTCTTATGCTTCGATTGTGGAGCCTCTCTATTGGGTGTGCGTTATGTTCTTTCCACGACTAGCCCCACGTGCGATGTCGAGGGTTAGAGGGGGGGCGTCCAACCCCCCCTTCATTGCACAAAGCACAACATGGGAGGTCACAAGGGGGCAGTAGCCCTCCTCTATGGTGTCTGAGGTAGCACAATGAGAAAACTTTTTTTGGACCCTATATTAGATGGGCAGACCTACCTATGGTTTTGTGCATGGTTTTTACACATGGTTTTGAGCATGATGATTTTATGCCCATGGTATCTTGTAGATCCGGTTAAGGAAACTACTATTATGTTTTAATCTAGGGTTAATGGATTGGGGTTTATGAATGCTTTGACATGTATATATATGTGTTGTAACATTTAGAGGAATATAATGAAAAATCAATCTAGTAGTCCTAGTTTTGGGATCCAAGAGAAAATCTTGGTGTATATATGTTTTACGTTATATGCTCTTGCCTTTGTTTATTTCCTGTTTTTTAGAACTCATATGCAGGTAATTGTTGTATAGGGTTAAAACCTACACTCCCTTCTAAACCACAACATCTCATCTTGCAATGATCTGCGTATCCATCCTTTGACTAAGATTTATCCTTTTTGGTTTGGCTTTTGTTTGCTTAGTTGATTTTCTAACTCACAAGTTGATCTTTTGACTTGGTCCCACAACAGTTATGGGCTTGCCCCAGAAAACTGCACAATTCTTGAGGGTAACTAGCCTTCCTTTTGGGAATTGTGCAGTCCTGACTCCAAGTGAGCCTTGAGCTCAGAAAATGCACAATCATGAGGGGGCAGCCCAACACTAAGCCTAGAAATTGTGCAACCCTCACTACACTCAGAAACTGCTTGGTGCAGTGAACCAGAAAGTTGCCCAGAACCTGGAACTGCGTTGTCTTTCTCGCTAGTGTGCATGGAAATTTTCCCTAGAAAAATAAAAAAGAAAAAAGCATTCCTAAAAAATAGGGATCCATTTTTTAGTATCCTGAAGGAGGAACTTGCGTTATTTTTAGAAACTTCTACCAAATCCCTTTCCTTGATTTTAGGCATGCACGTCATAAACCCTAATTTTTCCAAATCTATTTAATTGACATTGCAAGAGCTCATTTGCACACTCGACCTTGGAGTTATAACATTCCTAAGGAGATGAAGGAACCTTCAGTGTGATCATCACCACTTTTCTGGGTGAGTTCTGCTTTTGTCACTTTTTCTATTGCTTTTTGTTGTTTGGCTTGTGTAAGTGTTGTTTCACTTGTTTATCTACATGATTTTTGGTGTTTTAACTTGTAGAAGTGTTGTTTCAAGTTATGTATTTCCTTTCTCAAGTTTCGCATGAGTTTTCTTTTTTTTGCACCAATGGTCATTGTTGCGGCAACTCTCCTCACATGCTTTGTTTTCTTTCAGTTTAATCAATTGTTGCACTTGTTTCACATGCATGCATAACCACCTAGTCAGATATGCACTCAACTTCACACTATCTTTCAAATCTGCTTGTTTTTCATACTCCCCTTGGGAAAATCTGCGTTCCCTTGCCCGAATCTCACTTTGCACAACTTGTACTGCGCAATCTGGAGGCTCAATACTTTACCATGGCCTCTAGAATTACGCAGAGCATAGCTTGGACTGGCTGCAACTACACACTACGCAGTTCCAGGAGCCAGCCTTCCAGCTTGGCCACTGAGACGATGCAATGCGCAGTCTATCCCAGGCCTTTTCCTAGGCTGAACGACGCACTGCGCAGTTTCAGGAGCCAACCTCCCAGCTTGGCCACTGAGATTGCGCAATGCATAGTTTCTCCCAAGCCTTTGCTCAGGATAAACTGCACATTGTGTAGTTAAAGTCACCAGGCTTCCACCTTGACTGCTCGAACTATGCAATGCGCAGTTCCCACAATCCATCAATCACCCCTGTCAAGAAAAAATGCACAATTCTTCCCATCAAGTGCCCAACTTGCTTCTTGAACTTGCCTTGAAGTTGTTTTGGTTTTAAACTGGCATTTTCTTGCCATGAGTGCCCTCTCTATCTCAAAGGTACAACAAGTGTTGAGCATCTCACCAGTAGTCACAGTTAACATGCCATCCGAGAGAGATGCATCAAAGGAAATCGCCGAGAGAAGTATTGGGGAAGCAGTTGAGAATACATAAGTTGATTTACTAGTGTATGCAAATATTCAACTATTTATTGAGAAGGGAACGACACTGACATGGAAACAAATCAAAGATACTTTTGCAAAAATCTTTGGGGCATATTTGGAGGACTGACAGGTCTATCTTAGCATTCGACAGTCAGGGTTATATAAGGTGTCATGCAGGTACCCCGCCTTCCCATGTGCATACATCATCAACTGGATTGTGTCACATATGGATGAACAGACTATGACATTGAGAAATTCCAGAGGGAGGAACCTTGCCACCTTCTAGGCAAAAGACTTTCAACAGATGTATCACTTTTATTAGTCTGTGAAGCACATGTACTCACTCTTCTATGCCAACCATAGCTATGTGAAAACAAGAGACATTGTCAAGCATGGGTGAGAGAGTTGTCGAAGTTTAGACAGACACCCACCCATGTTTACAAGAAAAATTCCCTCAAGAAGTCTTACCAGTTCTTGATCATCTTTTCTTACATAATATACGGTCAAGAGAGTATAGAGACCTTCCCTTAAGGGTGGGAAATATTACTGGACCAGTTGGTAAGTTATGGAAGGCCATTTAACTAGTCAGATCTGTTGGATCAACAATTGAAGTCCCATGTAGCTAAGGCTCAAAATCCACCCAAGAATGAGCAAACAAGGTTTTATATGTTAGCATACTTACTAGATGCAATTTGTGCACAATAGTAGCTCCATGGCATGAGATGGACATAGAAACCACAAGAGGTTTTCATGAACATCTATTGCAAGTTGCTTTCTGGCTATAGCTATTAAGGAGTGATGGCAAGGCTAACTGACCACTTTATCATCCCATTATACAAGCTTATATTCGAGCAAGATCCACCTTGCATGTCTCGAGAAGCAATGGAGACGATAGTAGGCATTGTAGATTGGTATGCCTCACTAGGTGGCACCTTCATCAGAGTGCTTAGCAAAGAGAAGCTTTCACATGTATTACCAAGGTATGCTACTGACAAACTAATGATGCAATAAGTTTCATACCACCTCATGACAGGGTTTTCGGCAGGATTTCATAAGAAGAAGAAAGTGCCATGGCCCACTCTTCCTTTCTGGATCAGATTATACAAGATTAAGACCTTGAAATATGCAGATGTTGAAGCTAAGGACATAGTGAAATTCGAGTTCGGCACCAAGACTTTAATCTGTATGATCCCCACGGTATTTTCAATGACCATTGTACAAGAGTTTACTTTCTGTGGATCAACAGGAAATTTCATTGGCTAGAGGAGGATCCTTGGAGGTACTACTACAATGCCTCCAGACTCAATGAGTCGACAGTATAGCAAGAACTTGGAAGGCTGATCTACAGGAAGCAACAACTTCAGAAGAAACAACAACAACAACAGAAGGAAACAATCTAGTGTAGGACAAGGGAAGGAGGAAGATTGTTGATGATCTAGAGGGAGAGAAAAGCTGAAAAATGATGGCAGATCCTATTATCGCAAAGGAATCTTTGGAAATAGAAGGAAAGAGGGAGAAAAGGATGAAGAGAGCAGAGAAGAGGAAGAGAGAAAAGAAGAGGTTGCAGGAAGAAGAAATGAAGTTTCAAAAGGTAGAGAAGAAGTTGAAGGAATAACATGAGTTGAGGAGGAGAGAACGAGAAGAGAAGAAAAAGAAGGAAGAAGAATAAAGGCAAGGCACGATGACAGAGGAAACAATGCCGATACAGGTTGAGGAGCCAGAACAACCAACAACTGAGGAGGAAGGTGAACAGATGCAGTATCAGGAGCTTGCTCAGCAAATTGAGCAATTGATAGAAGTTACATAAATGGAGTTGGAACAAGAACCACATAATGAAGACACTAACCTGATGCCGAGAGCACCACAGGTCATCCCTTAGTCTCCACCACCTCTAGTAGCAGAGCCAACCTTGAGAGAGAAAGGAGATATTGTTATCCTTGATGATGATCCGATCATGGATGTGTACAATCTATCATTTGATGAAATCCATAAGAGGATTTTACAAGCGTGAAGGAAGAACTTTCCAGAAGATCACACATCACCTGCATTCATCAAGGAAAGGGTGATAGTGTCAGACACCAAGAAGCGTACAACTTCCATTGCCGAAGCCATCTTGGCATATACAGGAGAAACAAACTCAAATGTTCAGTATCTGACGGTCGAGAATGAACAACTAGCATAGAACTTACAGGTTGTTAGGCAAGAGGCAGAACAACTTTGAACATTAGCGCAGAATGCAGTTTCCACATTGAGTGATATGAGAACAATGATACTTGCCAAAGTATCAACACTTGGAGATGCCATGTGGAAGCTCTATGACAGATTTGTCATTGTGCATAAAGAAGTTGTCTGTTTGCATGGCCTACAACAACGAAGCAAAGAGTTTATTCAAACTCTCAAAAACATACATGCTACCATCAGCCATGTACAAGAGTGGACAATGCGGTACAAAGGGGTCATGCTTGACTTAGTGAAGAAGATGAAGCCACAGGAAGAGTTGGAGAAAGCGAAGGTTCTGTTGCGACGACTACAACCACCCTCCAAATTTTTTCCTGTGATTTGATTTTGGAGCATCCCTTCTAAACCACAATAGCTCATCTTGCAATGATCTAGTTACTTGTGCTTCGACTTGACTTTATTATTTTCATCTTGGGTTGTGTATTCTTGCTTAGTTCAGTTTCTAACCTACAAGCCGATCTTTTGACTTGGTCCCTTGATGGTTCTAGGCTTGCCTCAGAGAACTGCACACTTCTTGAGGGTAACTAGCCTTGATCTTGGGAATTGCATAGTCCTGACTGCCAATGAACCTTCAGTTCAGAAAATGTTTAATATTGAATGGCATCCAACCTTGAGCTTAGAAATTACATAGAAAGGAGAGGTATCCCAAAAATTGCGGAGATCTCACTATCCTCAGAAAATGCGCAGTGCATGAGCTGGTGAGTTTTCCAGTCCTTCCTAGAACTGAGCAAATTTTTCAAGAAATGCATGGTAGTTTTCCCAAAAAAAGAAAAAGGAAAAAAGTAAAATCATCCCTAAAGAATAGGGATCTATTTTTAGTAACCTAAAGGAGGCACTTGAGTTATTTTAGAAACTGCCACTAATTGTCACTTTTTCCTTGATTTTAGCCATGCACATCATAAACCCTAACTTGACCAAATCTATTTAATCGAAGTTGCTAGAGCTAATTGCACACTCGATCTTGGAGCTCTAGCATTCCCGCAGAGATCAAGGAGCCTTCTGTGTGATCGTCATCGCTTTTTTGGGTGAGTTTTTCTTTTCTCATCTTTTTTCGCTTTTTTTGTCAATTTTTGTTGTTTAGCTTGTGAGAGTATTGTTTCACTTTTTTCATTGAACGAGTTCTAGTGTTTTAACTTGTTTTATCTTGTAGAAGTGTTGTTTCAAGTTTTAGATTGCCTTTCCCAAGTATCACATGAGTTTTCTCGTTTTTGCACCAACTGTCACCGTTGCAGCAACTCTCTTCACATGCTTCGTTTTCCTTTAGTTTAATCAATTCCTACACTTGTTTCACATGCATGCATCAACACTTAGTCAAATATACACTTAACATCACATGATTCTTCATATATGCTTTTTTTTCACACTCCCCATGGGCCAATCTAGGTCCCCTTACCCAGATATCACACTCCACTGCTTGCACTACACAATCTAGGAGCTTAAAGCCTTTGCCTTGGCTTCTGGGATTGCACAAATCTTAGTCTGGGTTGGCTCCAACTGTGCACTACATAGAACCAGGAACCAGTGTCCCAACTTGGCCATTGAGATTGCACAATTTACAGCCTCTCCCAGCCTTGGCCTCGATTGAATTACACATTGCGCAATTCTAGTCATCAAGCTTCCCGACTGACTGACTGATGGGGATGCACAATGCACAGTTCCCATAGTCATTCAGTGACCTCTGTCATAAAAAACTACACAATCCTTCCCATCATGAGCCCGACTTGCTGCTTGATCTTGTCTTGATGTTGTTTTGTTTTTAAGTTGACATTTGTTTGCCATCAGTGTCCTCTATGTTCCACAAGTACATCAGTTGTTGAGCATCTCTCTATCAGTTACAGTTAACATGGAATCCAAGAGAGATGCATCAAAGGAAACTCTCGAGAGCAGTAATGGGGAAGAAGTTGAGCATATATAAGTTGATCTACCAATTTGTGCAGATACTCAGTTGTTCATTGAGAAGGGTACACCACTGACATGGAAGTAGATCAAAGACAATTTTGTAGAGGAATTCAAAGAAGACTTAGAGGACTGACAAGTTTATCTTAGCATCCAATGGTGAGGGTTATCAAGGTTGCATGCAGGTACCCCATCTTCCAATGTGCGGACAACATCAACTAGATTGTTCACACACGGATGAACATACTATGACATTGAGCAGTGTCGATGGGAGAGATCTTGCCACCTTCAAGGAAAAGAACTTTCAACAAATGTATCAATTACCCGAGCCGGTGAAGCACACGGTCTCACTCTTCTATTCCACCCATAGCTATGTGAACACAAGATATATTTTCAAGTGTTGAATGAAAGATTCGTCGATGTTTAGACAAACACCTAGCCACATTTACAAGATGAAGTCCCTTAGGAAGGCTTACCAGTTCTTGATCATGTTTTCCTGTAGAATATATGGTCAAGAGAAAACATAAACCTTTCCTGAAGGGTGGGTGGTCTTACTAGACCAGTTGGTGAATGATGGGAGGCCATTCAACTAGTCAGATTTAATGGCTCATCAATTGAAGACCCATGTGGCTAAGGCTCAGAATTCTCCCAAGAATGAGAAAGAAAGGTTTTACATGTCTGGATACTTACTGGATGTAATATGTGCCCAGCAACAATTCCCTGGCACGAGATGGACATGGACACAAAAAGAGACTGTGGTCAACATCTATTGCAAATTTCTTTCCAACTGCAGCTATTGAGGAGTAATGGAAAGGCTAACTGACCATTTTATCATCTCGTTGTACAAGTTTATCTTTGAGAAGGATCCACCTTTCATATCCCGAGAAGCAATGAAGGTGATAGTAAAAATTGCAGATTAGTATGCCTCACCAGGTGGCACCTTCATCAGAATGTTTGGTAGAGAGTAGTCTTTGCATGTTCTGCCAAGGTATGCCACTGACAAGCTGATCATGCAAGAAGTTTAATGACACCTCGCTATAGGGTTGTCAGCAGGACTGCATAGGAAGAAGAAAGTGCCATTGCCCGTTCTTCCTTTGCGGATCAGGTTATACGAGATTAAGAGCTTGAAATATGTTGATGTCGAGGCTAAGGATATAGTGAAATTCAAGTTTGGCACTAGGGACTTTAATTTGTATGAACCCCACGGTATTTGCAGGGACCACTGTGCGATATTTTACTTTCCATGGATCCACGGGACATTTCATTAGCCAGAGGAGGACCCTTGTAGGTATTGCTACAATGCCTCCAGACGCAATGAGATGGTCCGTATAGCAACAACTTGGAAGGATGATCTACAAAAACAATAGCTCTGGAAGCAACAACAACAACAAAATAAGGCAACAATCCAGTGAAGGAGAAGAGAAATATGAAGGTTGTTGACAACCCAGAGGAATAGAAAAGTTGTAAGATGAAGGCAGATCATGTCTTGGAGAAGGAATATTTGGCAGTGAAAGCAAAGAGGGAGCAACTGATGAAGAGAGCGGAGCAAATGAAGAGAGAAAAGTAGAGGCTGCAAGAAGCATAACTGAAGATGTAGGAGATTGAGAAGAATCTAAAGGAGGAACAAAATTTCAGGAGGAGAGAAAGACAAGAGAAGCATAAACATGGAGAAGAACGAAGGCAATGTGTGATGACAGAGCAAACATCACCAATATAGGTTGATGAGCCAAAACAACTAGCAACTGAGGAAGAGGGTGAGCAAATACAGGATCGGTAGCTTGCTCGACAGATTGAGCAACTAATTGAAGTGACAGATGAGTAGTTGGAACAACAGCCACAAAATGAAGACACTGACCTCATGTTGAGATTACCACAGGTAATCTCTCAGTCTCCACCACCTTCAGTGTTAGAACCAGCACCGAGTGAGGAAGGAGATGTTTTTCTCCTTGGTGGTGATCCGGTAATGTACATGTATAACCTATCATTTGATGATTTGCATAAGAATATTGTACAGGTGCGGTGGAATAAATTTCCAGATGATAACCCATCAACTGCTTTCATCAAGGAAAGGGTGATAGTTTTAGACACTAGGAAGCATCCAACTGCCCTTGCTGAAGGAAACTTGGTATATGCAGGAGAAACAAGCTCAAATGTTAAGTTCTTGATGGTCAAGAATAAAAACCCGGCAAAGAATTTGTAGGTTTTGGAGGCAAGAGGCAGAACAACTCCGAGCATCAACGCAGAATGCAGTTTCCGCATTGGGGGAAATGAGGAAAATGATACTTGCTGAAGTATAAATACTTGAGGGTACCATGTAGAAGCTCTATCAAGGATTTGTCACCGTGCATAAAGTAGTTGTCCATGTGCATGGCCTACAATAGTGGAGCAAAGAGTTTTTTCAAACTCTCAATGACATACATGCTTCCATCTCCCATGTACAAGAGTGGACAATGCGGTACAAAGGAGTCCCGCTTGACTTAGTAAATAAGATGAACCCATAGGTAGATCTGGAGAGAGAAAAGGTCTGGATGTTAATCCAGAACTACGAGCAGCTCACCCCATTCATCAGCAGCACATAGGCCTCATATGTGCGGTTTTACAATTGTTTGGATGTCATGGTGAGAAAGCACATGATCCCATCAATTGGTTCCCTCACCGAGGCTAAACCCAAGACCAAGTCCAACTAGAGATCGATGATTACATGGAGCAGCTAAGGCGAGAGGCCACCAGGGAATACTTGGATCTCAACGTACACAACATGCAGAAGTACATCAATGGTCCTATCAAGGTCAACACCATGCTGATCATGCTTTAGAACAAGTTGGATACATGGTCCAAGACCATATTACCAGATGCCATGGATGCAAGGGTCTGCTTCTAGAAAGACACCATAAAACAGTTTGGGGACACCATCACACAGTACTAAGCTTGGCACCAATATGTGACTAAGAAGCATCAAGTGTATGTTGCTGAGTTGGAATTTCCCTAAACTCTACAGTCGTAGTGTTGTGTCTTGTCAAGTTTTCTCCACCCGGTTTTGTCTTATATGGGTACATGTGGAAAATGTAATATTATTTGTAAATATGTTGTAAGTGAAATTCCAAGTGTCATTAGTGGAAGGTGAAATGTCCCCATGTTATGTAATGAGTTACTTGTAAAAAAGTTGAAGAGTCATGAGAGAAGTCAAAAAGTCATAAAGGGGAATGTCAAGGGTCACCCCACCCTTTGCTATAAATTGAACCTCATAACTCATAGAAGAGGCTTTTGGGAGCCAAGCTTTTGGCTAGGCTTAGGCTTAGAGAAGGCTTAAGAGTATTGTGAAGAGCCTTGGCTTCTCCATAGCATAGAGCGAGTATACTTCTTTGGAGGAGTAGGTGTTCTTGACTGTAATATTCCACTATTGGGGCTAGTGGTAATCAATGGTATATGTATGGATGGAACTTTCACTTATAATAATAATATCAGAACCATCACTCTTTCATGCATATGTTGTTATTATAGTTGGACTATTTTGGTTGCATTAGCAATGTATGTTATTTAAATTACGCATATTCTTATGAACTACTTTGTATGCATTTGTACAAATCCTATTGAATGTGTGTTATTTTATTAACTCATCACTTTAATTTGTGGACTATTCTGCATTTTAGCTTGTGATGTCATTCCGCTCATGTGTTCCTTTCAAGTTGCGTATTATTACAAACTTCTAAGGGGCACACTTCCTTTTCCCCTTCGAGTGTTAGATACTTCATGCATCACACTTGACTCTCCGCAGGGTCACACACTTTCTCTCAACCAAAGTTATCATACTTTCTTGCATTACCGCGGTCAAGGAATTACACTACCACTCACTATTGGGACTCCTACTCCAAACGGTGTGAGGTCTAGTTGGGAGCTTCATATCGGGAGGTCCCCTGAATGTTGGCGAGTCCAGCACTGTTAATAAGTTTGAATGTTGATTCAAAAAAACAAGAAACTCACCTCATTCATTAGCAACACACAAGCCTCATATGTGAGATTGTACAATAGTTTGGATGTCTTGGTGAGAAAACACCAAATCCCATCAATTGGTTCCCTCATCAATGCTAAACCTAAGAATCAAGTTCGACTGGAGATTGATGAGTACTTGGAGTAGCTAAGACAAGAAGCCACCAGGAAAGACTTGGAGCTGAACGCACACAACATGTAAAATTACATTGGCTGTCCTGTCAAGATCAAGATAATGCTTCTCATGCTTCAAAACGAGTTGGATACAGGCTCCAAGACGATATACCTAGATGCCATGGAGGCTATAGTCCGCTTCCAGAAAGACATCGTTAAGCAGTTTGGGGACACCATCACACAGTACCAAGCTTGACACCAATATGTGATCGAGAAGCAAGAAGTGGAGGTTGTTGAGCTGGACTTCCCTCAAATTATAGAATCATAGCGTTGTGCCTTGTTAGGCTATCTCTACCCTATTTTGTCTTATATGGTTACATGTGGAAAATGCAATATTATTTGTAATTATTTTATAAGTGAAATTCCAAGTGTCAATATTGGAATATGAAAATTCATCATGTAATGTAATGTGTTATTTAGTGAAGAAGTTGAAGAGTCATGAGGGTAGTCCAAAGGTCTCAAAGGGGAGTTGAAGAGTCACCCCCTTTTGTTATAAATAGAACCTCATAACCCATGTAACAAACTTTGGGGAGCCAAGCTTTTGGCTCGGCTTTGGCTTAGAAAGAGCTTGAGAGTATTGTGAAGAGCCTTGGCTTATCCATGGCATAGAGCAAGTATACTTATTTGGAGGAGAAATTGTTCTTAATTGTAATGTTCCACTATGGGGGCTAGAAGTCATCAATGGTGTATGTATGGATGGAAATTTCACTTAGAATAATAATATCAGATCCAACACGCTTTCATGTATATGTTGTTAATGTATTTGGACCACTCTGGTTGTATTGGAAATGTATGTTATTTAACTTATGCATACGCTTATGGACTACTTTGTTTTCATTTGTATGAATCTTGTTCAATGTGTGTTGTTGGATTAACTCATCAATTTAACTTGTGAATTATTCTTCATTTTAGCTTGTGATGACATTTCGCTCGGGTTCCTTTCAAGTTGCGTACTATTACATCCTTCAAAGGGGTGCACTTTCCAATTTCCCCTCCATGTGTTAGAACCTTCATGCATCGCACTTGACTCTCTGCGGGGTCACGCACTTGCTCTTACCCAAAGTTATCATACTTTCCTTTGTGTGTTTCTGCGGTCAAGTTATTACATTACCACCCATTGCTGGGACTCCTACTCCAAATGGTGTGAGGTATAGCTGGGGCTTCATATCAAGGAGATCCCTTGAATGTTGTTAGGTCCAACACCGTTAACATAACACTAATTCTCAACCAGCCAAATATGCTTAGAGTGCTAATGCGGTGTTCAATATCGAAGGCTTGGGGTTGGATAATATCTTCACTTTTCATTAGGAGAAACATTTAGAAAAGACATGCCTGCAATGGAACCACAACATGAACACTATGATGGCTAATCTCATTGATACTCTATTAGTGGAAGAACAACTTGAGCAGGGTGAAGAAACAAATGAACCTGCTATGACTGAAGAAAGTTCGGGTGTTGGACATTCAATGAATATGTTTAGTGTCATATACAATGTTGATAAATGAAGTGTTGATCAATCATCAGAAACTGAAGCTCCTCCCAAGCAGTCGATTAACCATTATAAATTGAGTAGCAATGGACCTGTTTCTGACTGGGAACTTAAGAAGAAGTTGTTGCGAAGGATTCTACCATTTCCAATCCAACTCAAAATTCTTAGAACAAGTTTGGATGTGTGCCTTCTTCTAAGAACACTTTTAGTGGTAATAAGAACAATTCCATCACTCCTATTGCAACAGATAAAGTTACACCACGTGATTCATCAACACAGTCCATTAAGACAGAAAGAATTGATTATGACATTGTTGAAGATATGAAAAGAGCTCGTGCTAACGTTTCACTCTTCGAGCTCCCAAGGATAACGTGTTAGTAGGAACTGATTCTCCAGGAACTCCCATCACACACTTCGACATGTAAAGAAGTTTTTTCTTCTCAGATAATGTCTACTAACTCTCGCGAAATCATTGAATTTGTTGTAAATGCTATAAATTTAATTTCTAACACTCTTTGCCCTCCATTTTTGTTAACTTTCAAAATTTTTAATTATAGTGTTCACAATTGTTCTGTTGATTCTAGTTCATATGCGAATGTTATACCATTGTCGGTTGCTAAGAAAAGAAATGCTAAATGGGATAAAACTGATGCACGGATAATACAACTGGACAAATTTTTTGTTCAGGATATTGGTGAACTTAGTAATGTTATTATCTGTTTTTCATCCGATCATAGAGTTCACCAGTGTGCAAATATTGTAGTTGTGGACTTTCTTGAAGCCTATGTCTTATTTCTTAACAAATATTGGTCCAAAAAACTCCAAAGATACTTTACAATGGACTGGTATCACTTATTGCTTCTTTATAGGGAAGAAATTACGAGATTCGAGTTGAAAACGAGCCCTACATGAAGCATACTGTGACACAACTTGAGGGAAAAAAATGAACCAATGGGATTTGTAGAGGTGATTTTTGGAAATGTTTTTTTGGAAGTAGATCATGGATGTTATCTGATACAACCTTCACCCATCCCACCTTATGCATAGTTAGAACTCCTTCCTGGAAATCCAACTGATGCTAATGACCTTTGTACAATATATAGAGATAGTAGTAGTATAATATGTAGCTCTAGCATTTCTACCACTTGGATTTTGTATTTTCATGGTTTGAAGATGTAGGAGGGCTCTGGAGTTGGTTACAAATTAATAGACCTGAAATGAAGAAAACATTTGATCTCTTTCGGCTTATATTTTTAGTGCACCAATAACGCTGTTGAATACGAAGCACACATCTTGGGTTTGAAGAAATCCATTGACCTCAAAGTTAAGGTACTCAAAGCAATAGGTGACATTGAAATTTTTGTACACCAAGTACGAAATACTATACACTTTGTGTCACCTAATCTCAGAATTTGTCAACAATAGGTATGGCATTTTATTTTGCAATTCCAATATTTTTATTATTTTTGTTCCTAAAACCCTTAATGTTGTCGCTGATAAATTAGCAAATGTTGTTGTTAGGTTGTCACTGCTAAAGGATGGATTTTCCGTTGAAATTATTTACAGGCAAGACATTCCTAATAATATCACTAATTTTCATGTTTTCAATGATGACCAGTAGATACTGGATTTTATGGTGAACATTGATGTATTCAATGATGCAATTATCGACGAAGAAGAGCATGAGAAAGCATTGCAGAATGTAGCTCAAGAAAGCAAAGGAAACCCCATGCCCAAGGGTATGGTGTCATTGGAAAACTTGTATGACTTGAAAAATCACTTTAAGGTACCAATAAACGCAAAGACTCATAGCTCAACCCTGTTGCACGAACAAATAAACCTTGGTACAGAAGAAGATCTAAAGTTTGTTAATATTAGTACTTGTTGCATGCCTCAAGAGTGACAAGCTTTCATTTGTCTCTTTAAGCAGTACCAAGATGTTTTCGTGTGGACATACGATGATATTAAAAATTACGACATGTGAATAATACAACACGTGATTTCAATTAATGGGCCAAGCCTTTTTAACAGAAGCTACAAAAATTCCATCCGACTCTTGAGCCCCTAATTCAAAAAGAGTTCAGAAAGCTATTGGATGCTCGGATCATTTTCAAAGTTCGTCAGTCAACATGGCTCTCAAATCTGGTTTGGGTAAGGAATAAGTCTGAGGCGATATGCCCGTGCATGGATTTTTGCAATCTAAATCGTGCCTTAGACAAAGACAATTATCCAACACCATCAATGAAACATATTTTATAGATAATATTGGGGTATGAAATGTTTTCGTTGCTGGATAGATTTTCAGGATACAACCAAGTTTTGGTATCAGAACTCGATAGGCACAAGGCAACTTTTAGAACCAACTGGGGTACATTTGCTTTTTAAAGAATGCCTTTTGGGCTTATCTTTGTAGGTGCAACCTGTCAACACGCTATGGACATCACATTTTGTGATTTGATTGGATAGAGCATTGTGGTCTACTTATATTACATGATAGTGTTTTCAAAACGAATATCTGACCACTTACGACATCTAAAACAAATTTTTGAGCGATGTTGCAAATATAGAATATCTCTTGATCCCAAGAGGAAAATTTTTGTATTGTTTGAGGGAAATCTCTTGGGCCATCCCATCGCAGAGAGTGGGATTAAGGTGGAACCTGAATGGGTCAAAACTATTACTCAGATTCCCTTCTCGGTGAACAAGAAAGCTATGTAGTTCTTCTTAGGGAAAATTAATTTCCTTCATAAGTTCATCTCAGATTACACTCAGATAGTGAAACTGTTGCAAGAGATGATAAATAAGAATTTGATCTATAAATGGGATAAAATGGAAAATGATGCATTTTCCTGTATAAAACAAGAAATTGTAGAAGCCCCAGCACTATACAGTCCAAATTTCAACAAATATTTCCTATTGTACACCTTTGCTTCTAATACTTCTCTTGTTATCATTCTTATGCAAAAGGATGATCATGATAATGAACGACCTATATCATTCATGAGTGTCGACTTGCAGGTACCAAAATTTAATCACCCCACCTTCAATAAACAGGATTACACAATTTACAAGGTCGTAGAACACTTTAACCTTATCTTCTGAAGAATCACGTTATTATCTTTGTGCCACACCCAACTAACAAATCATTGTATGTTCAACAAAAGATGGGTGAAAGAAGAGTGATCTGGATGACCAGCTTGTAGGATTACGATATTGAGTTCAAAACAGTTCACACAATAAAAGGTCATGGTCTATTATAGCTATTAGAAGAAGCGACAAATTCACCAGAATATGATTCTTCTGGATGGGAGCAGGAAATAAAAACGTATAATATCGAACAAGCTACCCCCACTAAACCATCCACCTCTTGGTACACATGTGTGGCAATATCTTGAGCACGAAACTCTTCCCTCTCATTTATCAGCAAGATAGAAGAGGGATACCGGATTGAAAGCTCTATCTTATATTTGATACATAGAGTGTTTTTCAGAAAGCACCATAATGCGGTCTTGCTTAGATGCTTGGAAGTACTAGATTCAGAAAGGATACTGCATGACCTCCATGACAGAATAGCCAAAGGACATTTCACGGGTGAAAATACTACACATAAAATTATGTGGTTCGGTTTCTATTGGCCCACACTTTTCAAAGGTGCCCATGGTTAGGCCAACAAGCGTCTGGTTTGTCAGAAATGCACTAACCGAGATAAGAATTCAGCTGCCCCATTGCAGCCCATCGTTGTAGAAGAACCATTCCAATAATGGGGCTTAGATTTTATCAATGAGATCTTTCCACACTCATCAAAGCATCACTGCTATAGATTACTTCACGTGGTGGAAAAAAGCAGTTCCTCTCAAGTAAGTGAATGATTAGGAAGTCATCAACTTCCTCTAAAAAACATTATCACCAGGTTCGAGATTCCAATTTGACCAATTTTTTATAATGCAATGTATTTCTTGTCGCTTAAAATTCACAATTTTTCGTTAGAAAATGTCAATGTACTGAAACATTCATCTAACTATTATCCACAAGGAAACAATGTTGTTGAGTCAACCAATACGAAGCTTATTTGTATCATCAAAAATATTGTCTTCTATGAACAAAGGAACTAGAACAATGCTTTGGTGAATGCTCTATGGGATGATCGTGTCACACCTAAACCTTCTTTGAATACCTCTCCTTACTTTCTTGTGTATGGAAAACAAGCCATACTATCTTCGAACATTTACCTACATTCCCTTCAATGTCACAAGAGCCTTAGGGTAAGCCTTGTCTTTTGGTTTAGAGTAGGATAAACACACTCTTGAAGTTACAGGAAGAAAAGAGGAATGCAAAAGAAATTTTTTCTCTTCATCATAACCATATCAAGAGATGTTTTGATAAGAAGTTTGTGAGGAAAAGGGAATTAAGTGTGGGTGACCTAGTATTGAAGTGGTACAAAGCCCATGAAGAGAATGGGAAACCACTAAGTTCCAATCCTTGTGGACCATACCATTTGTTGTTCGTGATAAGCTTGGTCATCACATTTATCGTCTCCAATCTTTGGATGGAAACAATAACTCTATTCCTGTAAAGGGCCAATATTTGAAATAGTATTTTCAATGATAGTCTAGGGTTGTTCCCTATCCTATGTACAAGTTTTTTTGTTTTTGTTTGTTTACTTGTCATGTTCAATCTTTTCAGTTTGTCTTTTTGTTCATGTGAATAAGACTCATGTGCAAGTGTGTTTTGTGTTCCAATGTATGTATTCAAATCGAAAAGGGCTTTGTGACGCTGCAATATTTGGCTAACCTTTAGTCCTTCTTCTTCGTTTTGGTTCTTAACTTTTGGTCAATGATGTTTTGATGGAAAATAAATCCTTGTGTAAAGAGATATTTGTGTGAAACCATGATGCCTGTATCTATTCTAGGAGCCTCATTTTTATGCTCGATTCTTTATGTTTCAGTGTTTTCCACACTAACCAGTCAAGTAGAGAAGGACAAGGGGAAAACCTTAACGAGAAAACTCATAATAGAGGTTTTATATATGCTTCTTTGAGGGAAAAACCTCTTATGCTCTCAATAAGTTAGGATCCCTCTTCCACCCCATGAAATAAATAAGTGTTGAAGCATAGTCCTATAAAATAAATAAATAAAGGGTGAAAGAAGAGAAAGGATCCTTTTGCAAGGAGGTGAAGAAAGTAACTTCGTCGGGGTATTGTTCAAGCTCGATGGAAGCGAATTAATGCTTTTGTTCCTGTAGTGACTCCATCACGGTACTGTCTAGGCCTGTTGGTAGCAGAGAAACACTAGAGATGAAAACTCATACTCTAAATATCTTAAGCTTGCAAATTGAATTACCCTTCTCTTGAATCGAAACATTGTGATATGGTTGGCCTTATGATTATGATCAACCGAGAAAGATATGAAGGGTATTATATCTATAATCAGATTAAGTGGGGAAGCCAAAGTAATTAGCATGATGAATCAATACTTGTTGAATAACTAGATCCTGCACAAAATATTAGGCCAAGACAAAGAAGTTGGAGTTCAACGAGTGTGTCGCCAAGTGTTGTCACTGCAACAACACCCTCCAAAATTTTGGCCTATAGACAATTTTGGAGCCTACTTTGACTTTACATGTTGTCGTTTCTAGTAGTAAAAGTCTTTCCATGTGTTTTCTCTAAGTTTTCTAGTCCCTTTTGGAAGAAAACCAAGTGTCATCTTTTGCCATGGAAAGTGTCGCATATTGGATAAACATAGTTATGGTTTGTTTCAAGGGGAAATTTTGGTATCAATGTGTCCTACTTATCATATAGACATGTATTATACTCATTCCAATGTTTTATGCATTGTTGCATAAGTGTTGTCACTATCATCGCCAATTAATTGTATCTTTAGTGTCGCACTTGGGGAAATTTGTCACATTGTCGTCGTATTAGAGGGATTATGTTTTTCATGTATTCTGATTTATCAATATTGTGTCATAGATTTCTCTAAGTGTGTGACCATATTCAGGTTTTGTCCTTGTTCACTTCGACTTCACTGATCCCACACTTTTCCAAATCTAGAAAAGTTCCTTCTCGAGAAACTTGAACTCACTCAGCCTTCTTGAATGGCACATTGTGAAGTCTCAGGCCTCAATCTTAGACCTTGCCTCTTGGAACTGCGTAATGCACAAATCTCACCTCCCAAAACTGTGCACTGCACAGCCTCAGTGCTCAACCCTAGCCCTTGAGCTCGAGAACTTCACAACCCTACCTCCCAGTCACCTTCTTCTGCACACTACATAGTCTCAAGCATCAAGCCTCTAGCCCGACCCATTGAACTATGCAATTGCGCAAGCCTTAGGCCTTTGTCCCTCTAGAATTACACAGTGTGAAACCTCAAGTCTGCCTCCTTGAGCCCCTCAACTATGCATTCACCTTGCCTTAACCTGCCTAAACTACACATTGTCTAAAACCTCAGTCGTAGCCCCTGACCTCCTGAGTTATGCAACTGTACAATTCCTGAGCCAGTTCTCAGTCCAACACCCAGTTCCAGCTCAGTTAGTGATTTTCATGAAGCATGTTAGACTAGGGGTTTTCAGATTGATGTTTGCTTGTCATGAGTGGATTTTGGTTGCAATTATTATATCTTTTTATGATAGGATGATGAATAAGGAGACCTTGCTAGAAGACATATTTGTAGCTACAAAGACCAGTTGATCATTGAAAGAGAAGAAGAAGGGACACTAGGTTGTGACAACAACTAGAGATCAAGATCATGTTGAAGACTCCCTATCTTCAAGCCTTATGGAGAGAAGAAGAACATGTACCATATTTTTAGAAGACACAAAGAAAGTAGCAGAAATAATGGCTTGACATTGCCACATCATCATGCAGTCCATGTCATCAATGTCATGTCCTGTCCTTCCAAGGTGTCATTTCAAGATGTATATGAGTCATCATTTGTGGATTATGTAATTTTCAATATGAGAGAAATGTAATGAAAAGTGGGAGTCCAAGAGTCATCTATAGAATGTGAAAAGTAATGAATAAGTCAAAAGGTCATAGAGAAGTCAAACAATCATGAGGGTAGTCCAAGAGTCACAAGGGAAGTGAATATTCACCCCATTTGTGATATATACACACTCATAGCTCATGCAAAGGACTTTTCACCTTGGCTCCTCCTACCAGGCATTAGAGAGGAAGATAGTTCTTTTAGAGGAGAAAGTGGTTGCTCTAATGCTCTACTATTGGAGCTATTGGTGTTCATTGTAGTGATGTATCTTGAAATTTTTGTTTAATAATGTATGTTGTTTTCATCTATACTAAGGAAATTGAACTATTTCAACAGATTTGGTATTTATCTTGTTGAAGGTGCGTTTTATTTGTTTTAACAATTGTTTCTTCTATGTGAATTGTTTCGTTAGTTGATTAATTATTTATCCATATGTATTTCCTCATGTGTATTTACTATATTAGTATTATTTCTCTTCTTTTAAAGGCTCACTTTTCTCTCCCTTTCGGTAGAAGAACCTTGATACATTTTGCAGTTGAACATTCTACAAGGCATACTCACTTGTTTATCCAAATGTACATATACATTACTCTCTTGCACTGACCATCATAGCCAAGTCAAATATCTAAGAACGTATGGCAGTCAAGCCTTATTTCTAGAAGGGCTCCCACACCAAATGATTCGAAGTCTAATTAGGACTTTTCATTGGGGAGACCCCCTTACATGTTGGAAATATCCAACACCGTAAATAGTAGTATAGATGGATTTTATTGATTCATGAAGTTTCAAACATAGACTTATTTAAACACTAAGTCTGAGTTTGGTGTTTCTAAAGAAGATAAAGAAGAAAGATTCAAACAAGATATGTTTGATGATGATCTAAGCAACAACATAATATTTGAATATCCCATAGGTTTGTGTTAACCTATATACATATTTGAGAGTTTATTTCTAATTGGGATTGTGATTATACAAGTTAATCTCTCCATAAAGGGGTTGAATATTTTGAAGCATCTTGGAATTGATGGACACATCTAATTTAGTTTCTAGAGACAGATGAAGCTTCTTGGGGCGACAAGATTCTTGGGAGGACATCTGGCCAACCTGTGATGATGTCTAGATCCAAAAGTAGGGAGGGTATCATTGGTATTGTGGAGATCTAACCTTAGATATGATACCTAGATCACTGGGTTGGTGTTAGAGCTAAAGTGTGATGGTACCTAGAGTGGCTAAAGCTTGCAACACACCTTAGTCCCACCCAATTAGATACCTTGGTAAAGTATCTAATCTATAGAACATATCATTTTGAGATCTTCCGTTTACTTATGTATATGCGTAATTATGAATACCTCCCTAGTTAAGATGGAGTGTTTAAGAATGTAACTAGTGTTAGTCTTCATAATTATATTTGAGCCTTGATGTAATGAGACTTTTAAAAGAGGAAAATTAAATTTTATTATGAAATTAAATTATTTATTAAGCATGGGTTTCATGCTTTATTATTTTATTTTTAGGTCAAAGCCTCCATTGTAGTCTCTAAAGTTTATGTCTTGAGTCCTAGTCCTTGTCATCATGTAATTTACCCTTACTGGGATTTATCTATCAAGAAATAAAATTATTTTGATGTAAAATGAGTCAAATAGGACGCATCCACCAAGTCAGCATCAAGGAAGACAAGTCGGCTTAATTGGGAGCAAGAAACAACTATATATAAGCAACAAATCAACCTCATTTGCAGTAGAAGAAAAGCAAGTTCGATCAATGGTTGCAGGAAGAGAAAAAGAAGAGTGAAATGCCTAAGAAGAAGGAAGAAATCCCAATGAAGTAGAGGGAAACCTTTGTCTATGAAAAAGAATCTGAATTTTCTCCCTCTAATGCCACATGTGCGAAGTTTTCTGGGTTGCAAGAGGGACAAAAAATTTAGAATTGCAAGAAGGTAGAAAATCTGGGAGCCGGAGGGTTGAAATTCTATGTAGCAGTTGGATCGAAGCTGGTTGACAAGAAGAGACTATTGAAGTTTTCATAATCATCCTGGATGACTGACTTGGTGGAGTGAGGAAGGTCTTTGGAAAGGTCTTGGTTTGTCCCAATTTCATTTGAATCTATTAGTGGAATAGTTTGACTGGATTTTCCTTATATAGGGGGTCTAGTCCTGACTGAGTGCCTACTTCTGGTGTCATTTATCTTCATGCTTTTGATTTGATTTTGATGAGAAGAAGATAAATAAGAACATAAAGAAAGCTAATAAGAATATAAAAATATCACAAGCAATTATCAACCTAAGAAAATCATTCTACCTTTATGATTTTCTAACAAATCTAGAAACACAAATTTCTCTTTCTTGCATCTTTGTGCTAACACGAAATCATACTCATGGAAAATTGTTACACTCTCATATACTCTTAGATGGAATCAAACTCAACGCACATTCAATGCTCATAAACCTCAATGCTCTTTTGCCTTTGATACCAAAACCGAATGTTGTTGTCTAGGAGATTATAATTTTTGGCACCATTGGAAAACACATATGAAGAACGCTACATTGACAATAATGGAATCATGGCATATGATCTCTGCATTATCAGTCTAATGCCATTGTATAACCCCTTGAACCTTTTACATTGTCGAAATGGTGTGATCAAATTCCAATGTTAAATGCACCCATTATATCATTTACAACATAACATTAAAGCAACCACACTTTATATGCATACGTTAAATTCTATACATTAATTCCATTCTCATTAATACATTTAGCACCCATATGTTAATTCCATTCAACATTAATGCCATATTATTACTAATTAATGTTAATGTCATTCCCGTGGTGGAGGTTAAAAACCATTCGCCCATCAAGGTTGGGTGGTCATATTAAATATCCAAGGAAAACTGTTGTACATCATAACCATTAAATATCCCATGAAAACCATAATTGTCATTGGGCTATCATTCTAATTGAAAACCATAACGATCTTTGCGCTATTAAATATTCCACACAAACCACATTCGAAAATTCCCATGAGGATGTTCGACTCCACTAATCACTTCATCATAATTTATAACGTGATTGATAATGATATATAGCATTCCTACTATCGAATATATATCAATGCCAACACTACCATATAGTAAATTAATGTAACATATGTGATGCCCATCATATTGCTTGATATATAATGCACATCATATTTTTTGAGGAGTTGAATCTCTCTCTCTCTCTCTCTCTCTCTCTCTCTCTC